>ML781521.1:208909-224479 GCA_009831015.1 Picea engelmannii | reverse complement strand
AAGAAATTAATTCATGGAGGATTGTAGGGGATGAGGGACACTTGTACGGAGAGGAATTTTTAGGAATTTATTTTTAAAACTTTAATTAAATGAGATTTTAGGAAAGAAAGGAAGTTCAAAACTCTATAAAATAAAGGGAGGAGAAGGAGGAAGGAGGATCTTTTGTTTGCGTAAAGTTACGCTACAGAAATATTGAATTGACTGATTTACTTGTGGGAGTTGGGATACCCAGCTTGGAGAGGAGTGGTAGCTTGGCCTTGTGAGGCAAATTGGGAGCTAGACGAAATCTCTGGATAGTGTGTCTGGCCCCTTTATGGCTCAGGGGACTAAGGGGGAAGAAGAGTACCCCTAGCGTTGTCTGGGAGGTACCGGTGAGGTCTCGACAGTCGACGAGTGAGAGTTACATAGAGCACGGGACGTCATTCTAAGCGAGTGATCAAGCAATGATACACTCTTTTTATTTTGTAGACTAGAATGCATTAGGACTTATGATTCGATCTGCTTATTTAATGGAAAAGTAAGATGTTTTTTTAAATTGGTGACTAGAACCTTCCTTAGCCTAGCCTCGATGGTTGTTGACTCCCATGGCCTTCATTTTCCGCATGTCATGACCGCCCTGTGTGTTTATTGTGACCCTGAGGTTTTTTAGCCTTCATCCATAGCTCACCAGTCCTCGTCTGAGCAGTCGGCCAAGAGCATGATCTACGGTCGTCGACTTAGCGTTAAAAGACCTACGGATCTCAATGCCCTACTTTTCTGTGTGAGGATGGTGAAGCGAAGGATGAACCCTTCCACCATCTACCTCTGTTATTGTCCCTCGCTAATTGTTTGACTTGTGCTTTCTAGGAAAAAGTGCCCTCGCGTATGGATTTCCTTGCGTCCTTGTTGGTTTAGTTATGTGCTTGATTGATCACCCCTACCTTTGTTTGCGGTTGACCTCATACCTGCATTTTAACTTGAGACAATGATTTTACATTCTGCTTGGTATGTCAAAAAGTTGATTACTCGATGTTTCTTGGCCCGACCAATTTATATATGTTAACAGTGATTTTTTTTTTAATCTAGACATATGTTTAATTACCATTCTAGTGGTAACTATTTGGAGTGACAGAAAAATTTACATATAATGATGCGTGGTGTGGGTAGTTTGGCATTGCAAAAAAAAAACTGTCTTCATGTTGGCATTTTTTTTTTATATGGTGTTCTGGCTTGGGCAACCCATGGATTCCTGTCTGCATTTTCATATTGGCATCTGGTAGCTGGAGAAACAATTAAAGTCTAGACTACGTTTTTACTTTTTGTCTGTGTTTTTTTTACTGGGAGGGATAAATTTACTCTGTTGGATGAATATTTAACTCTGCGTTATGGTACATTGTGGGGTGCATTCAACCTTATGTTGGTATGGATGAATTGGAGCTCTGCGCTCGTAATTTTGTTTCCAACAAATCTCTCTGTAACTGTGGACGGCAATATAAATTCCAGTATGGGGGTTGCCCAGAAAAACATAACCTTAACACTAAAATATCAAGCAAGAGAGTTCACTTGATAGTTGATTTACCTCCCTATAGATTATCTCTCTTAGATCATCCATGGTTAGCCTTGCCTTTCAAGCTCAAACTCTGTTTTGATTTTGGATTTGTTGGAATTTCATTGCCAGCTTTCACTAAACCTATGAAAAATGGATGAGCTAATGCCTGCACTTTCTCAAAGCATTACAAGTCAGATATAATTACTTAAGACGCATCAATCCTATCAATGTCAGTAAACAAGAGTAAGATCGGTTCCATGAAAGTAAACATGGATGGTAATAGCATTTTGGATGTCCATATAGAGCATCGAATGGTTTCTCACCTCCTCAACTGTCGGTCGATCCTTAAGTTCAAGTGCAAGCATTTGTTTAGGAAGATCAAGTGCTAGGGGTTTTGAATTCGGGAACTTTTGGGGAATTGGTATTGGCTTCTTTTCTGCATGCTGTGTAGATACCTTCTGGCCTTGTCATTCTTAATCTGAAATTACCAAGATGATACACGCGAAAGTGAATTTTCAAAACAAATAGAAATTTAAGACTAGATCAATGTGAAATTTGTTTATTCAAAAGCTAAGGTCAGAATCAAGGCATTTCATGCAAATTTTGTCCCATTTGTTTCTAAATTGACAACCATTATGGTCCCAGCTATTACCAAATATCAATTTATAGCTTATGATAACAAGCCATCTCTATGGGAACGTTTGGTCAGAGACAGCCAAATCCAGAAACATGCAATGTTTATGTGCACACAACAACACATTTTTTTTTAAGCATTCGATCAATCACCTATTATTTATCAATTATATGGTTGTATGACTTCTTTTATGCTATTATTTTTATGTTTGATACCTGTCAGAAATGAACTATTGTTTATATTTATAGAACAAAGAAGACTGCATTGCATTGCTGGTATACCCACGCTTTCTGCCTCTAATTGTGGACTATGTGCGTTGAATGGCCGAGTGTGCTTAACTACTGACTACACCTCCTAACCTGGAAAAGACAGTAATTTTAGACCACCAACTAGGCGTCCATACTCCCGAGCCTCACCTTTACCCGGCAGCACATCCTGTTGGCATCAATTGGGTTGGAACAACCTTTCTTCCCCTCACTTTTTTTAGTTTTAAGTATTGTTATGGGATTTTGTTTTGCACCGACTGTGGTGAATGGATTCGAATGACTTAACTAAGATCAAGCCCTGTAATCATACCCATTTATCTTTTATGTCAGTAAATCTTGTTACTACAGATGGCAGTAATTTCTTTTAAACTTTTAGGACAGAAAAATCTCATTAAAGACATGTGGCAGTGTATCTAATTATAGGTTCACGGCCTTAGTATCCCATTGATTATGATTGGATTTTTGACATTTACACTCCTTAGCCTATTCCTTTAACGTTGCAGACAACGGTCACTTGGGTACCTTTAGTTAAGTTAGTCACATGTTGTAATTTATTGAGTTAATAATGTCTCCATGATGTTTCTTGCCTTGACATAGTTAGTGTTGTTAGTGGTATATTAATTGATAGGTTATTTATTATTAAATGCCATGTTATTAAATGCCTTGGTAATTTGCTTTGTGATAAAGGCTTTTATTATTTGCTTCATTGTTTATTTTAATGGTAGCCTTCTAGTTTAAAATGGTTGCTATTGTTATCAAGATTAATGGCTACTTAGAAGGAGTTTTGGATTAAAGATGGGTTTGCATATTTTACTTTGCTGGAATGGTTGCCTTTAATGTCTATTGATTGTAAATTAATGGCTAAATTATAATTTAGACAATTAGTTAGGTTATAATTAATGATTAATTATGTTTTAATTATTAACCAAGTCGAAGTCCAGACTTGCCTATTGATGTCTATCTAACATTGAATTAGAGGGTACCTTGATGACAAATTGTGATTTAAAGTTGCACAATGGATTGGTTTTAAGACTAATGTAGATTGTACCTTATTGTCATATTGCATTTTAGACATGTTAAGTTGGGCTCGTATTAGATGATTAAAATAGACTGTAATTACTAACTAGCTTGACTCGGCTATTGATCGGGGTTTGGCGAAGTCGTTTTTAGCTTTCACTTCCCATTGAGGGTGTTGTGGTTCCTTTTAAATAATGTTTGTACTTGGTTTGTAAACATTTAATGTGCTTGGTTGCTCACTGTAAGGGTTCTAGTTACTTGTGTAATTAATTATTGGTTGTTAGGAAGATTGTTCTTAGCTTAGTAGGTTTGGTCTGCTTGTGTTGGGTGAGATGTAGACACCTCCTTGTTCCTCAGAATAGTCGCCATCCCTGAGACCTTCAATGGTCAAAATCGATGGGAACCTGGGCTTGAGCGTTGCTTATGTGTCCTGGAGGTCCTAACCATTGCAGGGTAGGACGGATGGGTAGTCATTCTTATTCTTGTTAGGTCGTCATGTTGTTGTTGCGTGAGTTGCTTGTGTGGTGCTCGTCGTCGTGTTGCGTTGTTGAGTATGATGTCATGTTTACCTTCCTACACACACAAAAAAAAAAAAAATTGCACTTGTTATGTGAGGCTTGATGTCGTGACAAAACGGGAGGTTTGTTACATCACATCAATATTAATTATTCTACTCAACTTGTTCACAATTAGAGTTAAATCCCTTATAGACCATAATTCAAGTAGGATAAAATGGAATTTTACTTGTAATGGTTGGATTCCCGCTCTTCCCTTAATTAAATCAAATAAAGGACTCTATCTTTTGAGTGATATGATAGAGATATCCGAGTGCCATTTCTTGGCCATTATGTTATCCCTATCCTTTTCCAATTGGAAAATGAAAGAAATCCACCCCCTGCCAAAAAGAGAACAATCAAAGCATAACCTAGTTGCTTCTTATATACTTTCCTCACCCACATACCCTTTGACTTCTTTTAGGTCAACCTTCTATGAAATTTTCTGACCAATGCCATCAAATAGTAGAGCTACACCTACTTGATGACGACTTCTTGGCCCACTACCAGTCTCACCCCATCCTTCTTTTTCTTGACACATGCTTTCACTTCCATCTCATAGACAACACCATCTCGCTCACTTGAGAGTGCTCTCCCTTTAAGGTTTCTATTGAAGTAAGCTCCAACACACATGAATGAAAAATACTGCTTAATTCAATGTCTTCCTTTGTAACATATGTTAAAATCGAGTCCATCACCTCCACGTTGTTCATAGCTTCAATTGGTTGAGGGGGGGGGGGCTTGAATTATCACCCTTTATCCCAAGATCACCACTTATGGGATGGATTAGACCCCTACGCTAACATCATTTTTCATCCTCCTCAATTACTACCTTAGAGGAATTTATGTCTTCATCATCTCAAAAATGGATGTATGAGAAATAAAAGACTTACACCTCCAAACTTTCCTACCTCCTAATGTCTGTAATGAGGGATTATGGATACTAATTTGACATGCCCCCTTTTCATTGATAAATTACAGTGTCAAGGCCACGATTTCCCACTAGAAAGATCACTCAACTGGATGTGACAAGAATAAGGGGTTGATAAGACAACCCTCCTCTATGCAATACGATAACCCCCCCCCTCCCCTGCTACCAAGATGATGAAGGGAAAGACAAAAATAAAACCCTCAGTATGAAAAGAGAATAGGTTATAAACAAGCTATCTATTCTTATGGCCTCCATTGTCAAACTGATAGTCCAAATTCTAGCGACCATGAGTCCCCCACCGAAACCCTAACCCTTGGCCTTTAATATTTAAAAAAAGAAAAAAATAAAAGAAAGAAATCATACTTAAATAATATAAAAACATTTTAAGAAATCAATAAAATTACATGGCATGTTAGCTAGATATGGATTAGTTTCACAAACTCAAGGGAAAAATAACAATCATATTTTTTACAACGTTGAAATTGAGACTTGATTCCCTTTGTTGAATCTAAAGAAGTGGTTGAGTCCATAGGCTTCCTTTATTATTATAATTTAGATTTTTTGAAGACAAGTATGGATTAGACCTGCTTGATTGATTGAGGCAATGTGATCTAGTCTCATCCATACTTTCCCCATTGACTAAACTCTGAAAGTGAAATGGTATTTCATCAAATTTAGAGTTGGAGTTTTTTTTTAAAGAGATTTCAAACTTCATTAAACTTAAAAAAAATAGTTTACTATAAATCTAACTTAATGCCAATGTTCATAATCTATCATTGAATTGCAACATGACAAATATTTTATTCCTCAATTTTTCATTTTTTGAACCAGTGAAAAGGGATTTCCTATAAACGATGATCACCTCCAAGGATTTTAATGTTAAAATGTGTTCATTGTCATTTGATGTTTCTAATACAAATTTTCATTTTTCAAGCCAATGAATATGGTTCTATGTAAAGGATGATCACCTCCAAGGATTTTAATGTTGAAACATGTTCATTGTCATTGAGTGTTTCTAATCTTTCTATGATTTCCATTGTTGGAAGGTTAGATTTGATATTGCCATTTCTTATGCTTCCTTACTATAATATTTCCCCCAACGTTGTAGTTATTAACAAAGGATATAATGCAATGTATGTTAAAATGTAGATATGAGTCCTACCCACTTGTCAATTATGTTAAAGTGCAAAGCATATAAAATTTTAAGTGAATAGAAATTGGTTTAAAATATTAAATTATTCTTCCAAAGATAAGCTAACCTCCATTGGATATTTTTAAGTTAGGAAAACATAACATATAAGCAATTCCATTTTCTTTAGACCTCTTCCAATAGAGAAGAAGTCCATGTCAAAGCTACTTGTCGTTGATGGGTAAGTATAGTTTTATTCAAAAGATAACAACTTTGTGCATGGAGAATGGAAAACATCAAAACCCATCATCAATTATGACAATTGTTTCAATGTAAAAGGTATGGTTACTATCAAATTTGCAATGGAATAGAGAAGTGCACTACATTGTTGATTCGTGATGTAGCCAAACAAACATGAAAAAATATTTATGTGTGCATGAGCCCATGTTCAAATTGGGGACCTTAGTGTGTGAGACTAATGCTTTCTTTCTTTTTCTTTTTTTTTAAGAATGAGGATGAACAAAACACATATGAGCTTCCTCACCTCAAGGTGGTTAGAGCACATAGTTGCAATGGTCCACTCCTGCACATTAGTTCCACCCATTCAATATTTATCAAACTTCAACCTATACTATAGAACGTCAATGAGAGGCTCACAAGAAGCACATTAGAAATCTTTAGGCTCTCTTCTGCATAAACACACAGAGACTAACAAACTTCCATTAAGTGACCTAGTTGGTAATTGAATTATTGTCCACCACTATGACAATTTAACCTCATGTGATGGAGATAATGTAAGACTAATGTCATAACCAACTACACTACCCACACACACATGACATTTATATATGAAAATTGCATAATGATAAAGCTCCAAACTCCTCTTTATTTCAATCTAATAACAAAATAATTAACTATACAACATTAAAAAATAATAACAAAATAATTAACTATACAACATTAAAAAATTAAAGAATAAATTAAACATACACTAATGAGAACATACACTAATGGGAATATTTTAAAGGATATCAAACAAAATGATATGATCGAAAAAAGTAATTAGAATTAAGTAACAACAAATTGAAAAAAATAAAACTAAAAATTTTAAACATCTGAACTACCCCTTGTATTTAAAACATACTAGTGTCATAAAATTTTCAAAACTAAACTTATAATAACCATGGATTAAAAAATCATAAAAGCTAATCCGATCATGGAATGAAAATTCAAAAAACATAAAAGTTGATCATACGCCGACGTGGAATGAACGTTGATCATACGCTGATGTGGAATGAAAATTAAAAAATACATGCACCAATCGTGGAATGGAAATTCTATATTGTATTATAGAACGTGAGGAATTGAGAAAAATTCAAAATTGAATCGGGGAGCGTGCACACTAAAGCAGGGTTTTGAAATCGTATTGGGGAACGTGCAGACTAAAGCAGGCTTTTGTCAGGGGGAGTGTACAGATTTTTTACCATTGTTAAAAGACACTGGGCCATTGGAGGAGCGGGCTCTCACGACCGTAATGGCAGAATGTTAACAACGTGAAGGCAAGAGACCGTTACGGAATTGAGAAATTAATGGACATATAATGGAGAAATCCGATGTCATTGTTGTTTTGAGGATCGTGGAAGAGGCAGAGGAGGATGTTCCGTTGGCTTGGCTTAGAAGGGAGATACAAAAGAGAATTACGGTTTAATGTTGGAGAGGAGAAATAAAGACTGCACAATATTTTGGATTGGAAGGGAGAATGGGACGGAGCAGAATTATTTTGTGAGAATGGGCAAAGAGGGCAGAGAAAAATAGAAGAAAGGAGAAGAGTGCAGAGGAGAGAAGGGAAGGGAGAAGAATGCAGATAAAAAATGAAGAGAATAGAGAATGTTTTATTGGTATTTTATTTGAGTTTAGCATGGCCCTGCATATTTTGCTTTGTGTGTGTTTTTTTTCCAATTTTTTTTTTCCGATTTGTGTTTTTGAGTTTTTTTTCAATTTGTTTTCCTTTTGGTTTGGTTTGGTTTGTTTTTCTTTTCGTTTGGTTTGGTTTCTTGGGGCCAATTAGGAAGGCCAACTGTGCAGAGATCAAAGGACATTCGGGTGAAATGAGTTGTTAATCAATCTGAGAATCATAATTTTATTTATTTGTTAATAATGTGAACGCAGATGGAGAAGACAATGCCAAATCACTGGTTAATGAAGACAGTGCGCATGCAGAGAGACACCAGATGGAGAGGAATTTCGAATTTCTCCGGGTGAGTGGTTATGTTTTTACATCCTTTTGTCTTGATGAAATATTCTTGTTTTCTAGTTGTTTCAATTTTTTTTTCATGATGAAATAGTTAGTTCCCTCTGTTTCATCTTTTTTTTCATGATGAAATGTTCTTATTCTCTAATTGTTGTATTTAGTTGGGTTAGCATCAAAGGGATCAATCCTGGAATCAAACCTTAGGTTAGGTGGAATCAAACCTTAGGTTAGGTGGGTTGGCATATTCAAAAATATCATTAACCCTGAGATCTCTCAAACCCTTTGGATGATAAAAAATTTGAAATGTATTTAATTCCATTTGAAACCCACAATGAAATCTACAGCTCTTTGCACTTAGTTTCAAACCTGCATACTTGAAGTGATACTTATAATATGACAGTGTGTATTTTATGTAAACTCATTTATATATCCATGCAAACATGTTGAGCTGAACTGAACTCATTTATATATTGAGGTGTGTATTTTGAGTTGAACACGAGACCATTTGCCTTCTCCATGAAATTGGATGCATTTAAGGAAAACAACATCTTCTTGATCACCCAGTACTTTCACCTGGATACAACTCTTTTTTTTGTGAGTGACATGACAATACATCCTACAGTTAAACCACAACCATATTCACATAATTTATATATAAATGCGACCTAAAAATATATTGAACCAGAAATCAGAAATGGAACCAGTATAAAATTTGAGCCCACTTTGTCAAAAATCAGAAATGGAACCCAGTCAGATATCAGAACCCAGTCAGAAATTTGAGCCCAGTCAAAAATTAAAAATGGAACCAGTATAAAATTTGAGCTCGGTTTGTCAAAAACTACAAGGAAAATAGCACCAGACACTGAAATTCCATCTTATCACTTACTCTACCTGTTTGTACTATAATTTCTGTCGAGTCCAATTGTGATGCTATGCCTTTTTTTATTTATTTTGTGATGCTATGAGTCACTTACTAATGAATTGATTTATTTTGTATGTTGTTTTTTTATTTATTTATTTTTTTCATTTTAAGAAATATTCTTCCTCTTTTATTTTAAATGAAAGAAAGTGGTTATTTATATTTCATTTTAAGAAATATTCTTCCTATTTTATTTTAACTGAAAGAAAGTGGTTATTTATTTCAGTTTAAACTGAAAGAATGTGGTTATTCATATTTTAACTGAATCGAGTTGAAGTTTATGAAAGACATAGCGAAAGCGAGATGAGAACTACGTACAGTTTCATTTTGATACACGATTTTATGTTAAATAGTTACTATTTTTAATTGCACACTTCGTACAGTTTCATTTTGATACACGATTTTATGTTAAATAGTTACTATTTTTAATTTTACTTTTTTTATTTTTTTTAATGGTAGGTAATTGCCGAGAGATATTATAAGGAGATTTTGAGTGAGATCTATTATTTCAATTTATTATTGTTAAATATTATATTATAAGGTAATTTAATTTATTATTGTTAAATATTATATTATAAGGCAATTTAATTTTTAGGTTATTTTGAAGAGGGAGAATTTTTTTCCTTAAACAGGAAGAATACATTCTATTCTATTCTATGTATGTTCAACATATTTTTACAAAAATATAAATTCTTGTATATTATTTGGAATCTTTGTATTTGTTATGATTGATCTTTATCTTTGAAGATCAAGAATGCTATATTTTTTCATGTACATAAACATTTATATTAATAAAAATATTATTTTTTTGGAAAGGTTGACCCCTTCCTCACTTCTCAAGGATAGCAATGACAAGGCAAGCTATTTTAGAGGTGTCTCTTTGTTTCTTTGTTCATTTTTTTTCAATTAATTTCATATCACTCTTTGTATTATATAATAATTTTTATTAGTTATTTTTTATATTAATAGTATTAATTTATATGGTTTTATATTCATTTTAATTAGTTATTTTTTACATTAACAATATTAATTTATGTAATTTCATATAATCTTAATAAGTTAATTTTCATATTAATGATAATAATTTAAGTTTGTGGTGGTGTTTCTTTGTGCATTTTTTGCAATTAAGTTTATAGCAATCTTTGTATTATATTGTAATTTTTATTAGTTTTTTTCATATTAATTTATATCATTTTATATTAATTTTAATTAGTTATTTTTCACATTAACAATATTAATTTATGTGGTTTCATATAATCTTAATAAATTAATTTTCATATTAATGATAATAATTTAAGTTTGTGGTGGTGTCTTTTTGTTTCTTTATTCATTTTCTTCAATTAAGCTCCTAACACTCTTTGTATTATATTATAATTTTTATTAGTTATTTTTCACATTAGTCATATTAATTTATATGATTGTATATTAATTTTAATTAATTATTTTTCACATTAACAATATTAATTTATGTGATTTTATATAATTTTAATAAATTAATTTTCATATTAATGATAATAATTTAAGTTTGTGATTCAATATAAATTTTAATTTTTTTAAAATGTTATATTCTTTCTAATCTAATAATATTATGGGTTTGATAATATTTAATAAAATTGGAAAAAAAATATGATAATTTGATGATTTAAAATAAATTTATATTTTTTTGATGTTATGGTAAGATTTAAAAAATAATAATTTATAATTATGTTTTTTTTGAATAACATGGTAATATGATGATTTAACAAAAATATATATATAACAAGTATTTTGGTAATATGATGATTTAAAAAGTAAATTTATTACAAGTTTTTATGAATGATAAAACAAAGTGATAAAGTCTAATAACTATTTTTGAATGATATTATAATAGTATGATTTAAAAATTAAATTTATTACAAGTTTTTATGAATGATAAAATAAAATGGTAACGTTTAATAGTTATTTTTGAATGATATGATAAATTTAATGCAATATTTTTCTATTGTAGAACAATGTTTAAAATCTAATTTTTATTATAACATTTTTTAATTTGATAGTGATGATATACCAATTCACAACAAAATTTGTGAATTATAAAATAATTTTAAAATTTAAGTTTTATTACAACATTTTTTAAAATTTTTGAATTATAAAATAATTTTAAAATTTAAGTTTTATTACAGCATTTTTTAATTTGATAATGTGATGATTTAAAAAATATAGTTTATAACAATGTGTTTTCTAATGGGATTGGTAATATGATGATTTGAAAAATAAATTTATAATAAAGTTTTTGGTAATATGATGATTTTAAAAAAAAAAATTGTGATTTTAAGAATAATATGATAAACTTTTGAATGATAAATCAAGTTTTTTTTTTAAATGATGTAATTAATTTAATGCAATGTATTTTTGAATGAAAAAGTAAGTTTTCACATTGTTTTGATTTAAAATATAAATTCATAGCAATTTTTTTGAATTATAGGACATTGTAATAATTTAAAATTTAAGTTTATGGTAATATTTTTAAATGATATAGTAATGTGTTGTAATAATAGTGATAATAATAAGATGATGTAATGTTTTTAAAATGGTATGTTAATGTGATGGTTCAAAATGTAAATTTATATATTTTCAAATGAAATGTAATGTGATGATTTAAAAAGTAAATTTATAATAAGATTTTTTTTAAATTTATAATAATATTTTTTTCAATGATAGGGTAAATTTTGACAATATGATGAAGATTAAGTTTGTAATAAGTTTTTAAAATGATTTGTTTTTTTTTTAATGATAAGATGATGTGATGATTTAAATATAAAATTTGTAGTGATATTTTTCAATGATGTAGGAATGTGATGAATGATAAGATAATGTGATGATTTAAAAATGAAGATTATGGTAACATATTTTAATCATGGTAATGTGTAGTAATAATAATAATGCAATGTTTTGGAATGTTATGGTGATATGATATAAAAAATAAATTTATAGTAATGTGTTTTTGAATGATATGGTAAATTTTTTGAATGATAAAATAACTTATGATTTATAAACAAAGTTTATGGTAATATTTATGAATGATACAATAATGTGTAAGCAATGTTTTTTCAATGATAAAATGATGTGATGATCAAGAAAATATATTGATAGTTAATTTTTTTGAATGATAAGATTAATTTTTTAAATAACAGAATAATGTGATGATTCAAAAACAATATTTAACGTAACATTTTTCAATGTGTAATAATAATAATAATAATATGTTTTCACAATATTTATAAGTTTTTAAATGTGATAATACCTCTAAATATTTGTAATTTTTTATATAAATTTTTGAACCTGTCATGATATGACAATGTGATGATTTAATAAATAAATTAGTGAGTTTTTAAATGATAAGTAAAATATTTTGAAGATACGGTTTTTAATAATATGACATGATAAAAATTTTGAATGAAAAAATATTGTGATTAGAAAATAAAATTTTCTATAACATTTATTTCCTTAATAAAATTATTTGTGTAACAAAATAATAATAATAGTTTATGCTAATATTTATTAATAATATAGTAACCTGTAATAATAATAATGCAATGTTTTTTTAATCATAAATTAATGTGATGATCAAGAAAATATAAATTGATAATTAGTTCTTTTGAATTAATTTTTTAAATAATAAGACAATGTATGATTGAAAAATAAGGTAACATTTTTTTTAATGTGTAATAATAATAATAACATGTTTTGAAAATATTTATAAGTTTTTAAATGTAATAATTTTTTTAAATGTGATGATATGAACATAAGGTTTTTGATAATACATTTAAATATTTAAAAGTTTTTAAATAAATTTTTGGAAGGATAAAATAATGTGATGATATAAAAATAAAGTTTATGATAGCACTCTTAAATATTTAGAAGTTTTTTAATGTGGTAAATTTTTTTGAAGAATAAGATAATGTGATAATATGAAAATAAAGTTTACCATAATATTTTTAATTATTATGATATTAATATTTAATACTAAATTGATAATAATAATATGATATGGCAATGTGATGATTTAAAAAATGAATTAGTGAATTTTTAAATGATAAGTATAATATTTTGAAGATAATGTTTTTAATAATGACATGATAAAAATTTTGAATGAGAAAATATTGTGATTTGAAAACAAAATTTTTAGTAACATTTTTTTTAATAAAATGGTTTATAATGCAACAAACAACAATGGAATGAGATGATAAAATAGAGTTTAAACAATGTAATAAAATAAAGTTTAAACAATGTAATAATTTAAATAAACTTTATGGGAATAATTTTTAATTATATACAATTAAATAACAATAATACAATGAGATTAAAAGGATTTGTAGTTATATTTTTTTAATTATGATGTAACATCATGGTTTAATGATTTAAACATTTACACACTTTACACTTTTATTTTTTAATAATAATATAATAATATATAACAATGTGATAATATAAAAATTGAAATTTGTAAATTTTTTTAATAATATGAATATGATTCAAATGATAAAATACAATGTGAAAATATTATATAACAAATGATAAAATACAATGTGAGAATATTTAAAATTTAATTTTATATAAATTAAATAATAAAAGTTTATTTTTATTATTTAATTCAAGTCTCTCTGTTTCTCCTTCTGCAAGTATTCCAGAGGAGAGTGCTAATTCGCCACCCTTTGACATCATGTTTACACGATACTGAAGAGGGTAGTGGGTACGGACGAGCATGATTTTGGCCATTGAGCCTTAACATACCTTGTCTCAGTTCTTTTGCTTCTTTGGCCAGTTTATCAGCCTTTGAGTTGTGAGAACAGAGGATATGGAAGAATGAAACATTTCTGAATTTCTTGCTTTCCACTATTGGGGAGGGAGATGAAGAGACTTATTAAAGGTTTTTAATGATAATTTCTGAGTTTCCAAGAACAATCAAGTGTTGATATGGGTTATCTTATGTGAGATTGTGACTCATATATGTTGCATAGAATTCAGCCTCATTGTTAGTTTTGTTGCCTAAACCCCATGAAAATTATAATTATTTTTTTCCTCCAGGATCTACTAGGGTCCCTCCAGCACCTGCCAAGCCTCCTAGCACAAATGTAGACTCACTTATTCTAGCTCCAGAAACCTTTGCATGAACACCAAACAGTTGCCCTCGTCCGTGTCCTTACACCCAAACAGCATGGCTTTCTGCTTTGTTGTCTCGCACTATATGGAATCATATTCATATCCCTAGAGCCTTAATCTCACCAGATTCTCTGGACGATAGCCATGGCGATTCTCCGATCAAAAATATTTCTAATTCTGAATACAATTAGTGCAGTAATTTTGAGTGTGAAGGGCATGAATTCTTTCAGCAGACCGGGTTACCTGAACGTGACCCAGTCCTTTTCGGCCTCCCCGGGGCTCCAGCTCCTGCACAACGACACCCTCAAGTACGGCCTCCTCACGGCGCCCAACAACGCTACCCAGTTCGCCATGCTTCTCCAGACCTACGGTGGCAAGCCCGTTTACTCGGCCGCGTTGCTCAACGCGACCTCCTACGTCCTGTGGATGGAGCCCTGCCCGCCGCCTGCTTATTCCCTCTGCTCTCTCGTCTTCAACGCCACGGGAAACCTGGAGCTCACCGTGGACGGTGCTCTTCGCTGGAGCACCGATACCGAGTCCTCCAAGGGAGTCGGCGGCATCAGGCTCAGCAACAATAGCCGCCTCCAGATTGTCAACAAGTCCAACCAGACTCTTTGGGATTCTTCCACGAATCCCACCAACCCTTCCTGTCTGCAGAACTTCGAGACAACCATGCAGCCTTCTCCTGCCACTGTTACGACGCCAACTCCCCCGAAAGGACCAGATGAAGATCACCATGATCATGAGACTCCTAATTCGGCTATTACAATGTAAAGAGAGAGGGGACAGATGTGTTATATAATTCATTTTACAAGGTAAAGAGGGGTAAAGAACCTAAAGGAGATATATATAATTCATTTTACAAGGTAAAGAGAGAGGGGTAAAGAGGGTAAGGGAGAGATATATAATTTATTTTACAAAATTCATTTTACAAGGTAGAGAGAAGGGTAAAGAGGGGAAGAGAGAGATATATAATTCATTTTACAAGGTAAAGAGAGAGGGGTAAAGAGGGGAAGGGAGAGATATATAATTCATTTTACAAAATTCATTTTACAAGGTAGAGAGAGGGGTAAAGAGGGGAAGGGAGAGATATATAATTCATTTTACAAAATTCATTTTACAAGGTAGAGAGGGGGGTAAGGTAAAGAGAGAGAGGTAAAGAGGGGAAGGGAGAGATAGGGAAAGAGGAGGGAAGGGAG
>ML781521.1:191534-207416 GCA_009831015.1 Picea engelmannii | reverse complement strand
AAAATTATGAAAAAAAATATCAATCAAATTGAAATCCTAAAAATATCAAATATTAAACCTTAAAAACATCAATTTGAAAAAACTCAAATGAAATAACAACATTTATTTTTTAATCTCATATCATTAAACATATTGATTTAAAATTTTAATTAAAAAGTTAATAATATTTTTTTATTAATAAAACAATCAATCAATTATCAATCTTATCGTAAAAGTCTTGAAATTTGGACTCTTCATTCATCTCCCAATTTTAGAAAAGAGGTTCGTTTGACGAAAAGGTCTAAAACTTGGACTTTTCATTCATCTCCCAAGTATGTGAGCCACTTTTGCAATAAAATTAATTAAGATGGAAACATAAACAACATTCAATGTTAATTGTGGGAAAAAGGTTTGTCGCAATAAAATTAATTATGATGGAAGCATAAACCGCATTCAATGTTAATTTTGGAAAAAAGGTTGGTTTACAATTGTTTCATAGGTCAAGGTTTGTTTACACTTGTTTAACAAGTCCTTTGTTTGTGGTATTTAACATCGCAACGTACCAACCTTTTAGAAAAATATATTTCCATAACTTTAATAACATCTATTTCTTTTGTCTTTTGTCAAATTAGGTATCAAATCCGTATATTTTCTAACAAAATCAATTCTTTTTGTCCATTGTTTTTATCCTTGATTAAATTAATAGATTTCAACTCCATATCTTTTCGGTAAGTTCTATGGATTTGTTTCCTTTATAAATCTGTAAGTTATAAGGATTTATTTCTTTTATAAATTGTATTTATTTTTTCTTATGTGAATCTCTTTTATAAATTGTATTTATTACTTAATAAAAAAAATTAAATGTATATTTATGTGAATCTCACTAACTGCTAGATTATGGAAATCAAGATAACAAGTCCTCATCCAATCTATAAGCTAAACAACCATATATATATGAAGTGGTATTTAACCATCGTTATGAAGGAAGACTTTGCCACGTTACCTTAATAATATAAAAATAGATATAATAAATAATAAATGCACTATGACAACACTCGTGTGGTCATTCAAATGTCATAATACATTGAAACATAATTCATGAATTTGTCATATGTCATCAAGTCTTTCATTCTAGGGTTTCTTTTTAGCAAATTATAAGTTGGTTTCAATGGATGATAATCATGATTAATATAATTATTATATTATGAAAATATGATAATAACATTATTTAAT
Organism: Picea engelmannii; assembly: GCA_009831015.1. Taxonomy (NCBI): domain Eukaryota; kingdom Viridiplantae; phylum Streptophyta; class Pinopsida; order Pinales; family Pinaceae; genus Picea; species Picea engelmannii. The sequence continues at coordinate 206,204 of ML781521.1, read as the reverse complement.
TATAATATAATTATAATTATTTTTTATTTCTAATATGTTATCAATAAATTGTATAAATTTTGCTCATTATAAATAATAACTGTGATGAGACATTTTGTTATGAATTAAGCGTCTTGAAAATGATAAAAAATTAATGAATACACTCCACTTCAAGGGGGAAACCTCCTTTTACAATATATCCAATTCATAAGACAAAAGTATGATGATCCTAAGATTAGGTCTCCTTGGTGTGCATGTGTGTGTGTGTGTATAGCAGACAAAGGGCACAATTATAATGAAAGGGTACAATGAAAGGTTATATCCAACCTACTAATATAACAAATAAAATAATAATGAATGCTTATTAGGGCCTTAACATAGTCTTAAAAAAAAATATTCCCTCAATTGCAATTGAAGGTGTTTCTTTACGAACTGCGCATTTTTCCATGTTTCTTCTTCTAGAGGCATATTCTTCCACTTTATTAGGTACTCCATCATGGTTATATTCTGAAGAGATAGAGAACATCGATCTATAACTTTTTCTAGTTCAAGAATCAACTTCCCTTCATCTAATTCTAGAAATTTTGTTTACAGTAGCATAGTTTGTCCTAAAACCATTTTTAGGAAAGATACATGAAAAACCTTATGAATGCAAGAAGATGGAAAATCTAACTCATACGCTAATTGTCGAATCTTGCGAATAATCTTGTAGGGTCCACAAAATTTTGGAGTTAATTTCTTATTCTTCTTTTTCTTGAGTGTGGATTTCTTATAAGGTTGAAATCTCAAAAATACCCAATCACCCTCCTCAAATTGTCTTTCATTTCGATGTTGATATGCTTATTGTTTCATCTTGTTTTGCGCCATTTAAAGTTTTTCCTTAATAATTGTCAAAATTTGTTTGTTTTTCTCCATATGTGACTCAGTTGCATGTACTTTGGACTTATCTTGCAAAAAAATAAGATACTAGGAGTTGGATATCCATAAAAGGCCTCAAATGGGAGCATTGTAGTAGATGTGTGATAAGTAGTATTATACCACCATTCTACCAGAGGAAGTCACTTCATCCATTGAGATTTTTTTTCTAAAGAATAACATTATAGATAACCCTCTAAACATTTGTTAACTATTTATGTTTAACCATCTTGTTGTGGATGATATGTTGAACTCATAGCTAGTGTTATTCCACTCATCTTTCATAATTCTTTCTAAAAAATTCTTGTGAATTTTGGATCTTTGTCACTTACTATTACTTTAGGAAGACTATGAAGTCTATGAATTTCCTTCATGAAGTTTTATGCCACTTGGCTTGTTTTATATGTACTTTGAATTCCTAAAAAATGTGCATATTTTGTGAGTCTATTGAACGACCACAAAAATGGAATCCTTACCTTCAGATTTTGGTAACCATGTAATGAATTCCATTGATATATCTTCCCATATTTGATTAGGTATTGTAATGGTTGAAGTAACCCTGGAGATTTTACTATCTCTCCTTTATTTCTTTGGAAAACCTGACATTCTCTTACAATTTTTTTAATATCTTTCTTCATTCCTTCCCAAAAGAAATATTTGTTTATCCTTTGATATGTTTTAAGGAACCTTTCATGTCCTTCCATCGAAGAGTCACGAGACTCCCTTAATATTTGTTGCTTAAACTTTTATTGAAGGCATATAAATATTCTACCATTGTACCAAATTATATCTCCCTTCCACTCCCAATGTTCCATAGAGTTCATCCCTTCCTTTATACATTGCATTTTTTTACTAGTATTGTTATCATTCTTCCATTCATGGAGAGCTTCTTCCAGCCACACAGGAATAGAAGATGTAATATAATATAATCTCGAGGCTTCTTTTATTCTTGAAAAAGCATCTACTACTACATTTTTCTTCCCCTTTTGGTATATTATTTCAAAATCAAACCCTTTTTTTTTTGCTACCTATTTTTGTTGTTCTTCTGATGACAATATTTCAATGCTCCAAAAAGTACTTTAGGCTATCATGGTATGTCTTGACTTTAAAGTGTATCCCAATGAGATATTGTCACCATTTTTTTATTCCATGTAAAATTCCTTCAATTTATTTTTCATATGTAGATTTCACCAAATATTTTCCCTTGAATTGTTTGCTTTCAAATGCCAATGGTCTCCCTTCTTGTGTCAATACTACTCCCATTATTAATCCTAATGCATCACATTCTACTATGAATGTTTAACCAAAATTAGGTGTTGCCAATACTAGTGTAGAAGACATGGCATCCTTTAAGAGAGAGAATGCAAAAGTAGCCTTAACATTCCCTACAAATGAATATTTCTTCAATAGAGATGTGAGTGGGCCTGTAATGTGTACATAATTCTTAACAAATTTTTTATAAGAGTGGAGTTTCTGAGATACTTGCACAAAAGATCTAGCGAACAATCAAACATACACAGCTTGTCAATGGTGTGAAGAGAAGACAAAAAATGGTGAAAAGAACGAAAAGAATTTCTATTATCTATATTCCACAATCAAAGAGTGAATAATTTACAATAGATATAGGCTACATGAGTAACTAATGCGCCATAGTAGTGATCTAGAGAGATCTGGACACTCACTGATAGACATTGGAGTGAACTGACACCTAGTCCTAGTTAATTGATCCATGCAATCATCAGTTCACTGAGTCATACATTTGGAAGTGAGAAAAACACATGTAAATGTTGGTGATAAAACTGAGGTTGCTATGCATGATTGATTTCCACTAGTCTAATTAAGTGTAACTAACTCTAAACTGAAAAGAAGTGCCCTATTTTTTAGGGGAATATTCTATAGATAGAGTATTCTCATCTAAGGAAGCATTCTCAATTTTGGAATATCAACTTTAGGAAAATAATTACATAGGTGAATGTGTAATATCTCCAATACCCCCTCTGAACACTACTAGGGTGTAAATGATGATTGGGTCCTGGTAACCAAGGCTGTGTTAGGTACCCGTTATACAATGCATATAAGAATGAAACATTGAAAAGGCGAGGAAAGAGGGAAAACCTCATGGTAAAAATCCTCCCTCAAAGTATAATGCATCAAAAGATTAAAAAAAGGCAATTGTTAAGCAATTGTGTCCTTCACTCCAAGGAGACCTTGCAAATGTGCATGTTTAAGCTCAGTGAAGATTTTGTTGAAGTTGTAGATGTCTGTATAGAATTGATGATGTAGATGCACCAGTGAGATTTCCGCACATATCCAATTTCTCTTATTGTAAATAAGAAGATACAAATGAAGTTTGAATGAAACTTTGTAAATCGTATGGTCATTTTCGGAAAAACATTGAAAATTTGTTGATTTTAAAATACTCATAACTTCACTTCCCGGACTCCATTTTGGATGATTTGTTTTTTGAAATTGGGTATTTTTCCAAGATCAATTCAAATATCCAATTTTATTCTGCAAATTATGATCTGAAAATATCATAATTGAATATAATGTGTGCGTCCCCCTTTTTGGATCCTGAGATGCATGCATGGGAGTCTCTGCATGTGGCTCTTGGGATGCATGAATGGCGCATGAAAAACCGTCTGAATATGGATCCTAATATACATGGATGATATATTTTTTATGTGATTCAGAAAACAAATATGAAATGGAGTAGACATCATCTTCAATGAATGGAACAAAAAATTGTACAGATACTTGTGTAGAAGCCTCTTCAAACTAAGAGGATTGTTCTTCCAGTGGATTTTCTACTGGCTCTATCTTATCAACCTTTTGCATGAAATATTCCTTATTCCCAAACAGAACCTACAATATGGTCCATAATTCATTTGGAGTGGAGTCTCGTGATTCATTGTATACTTGGTGGAGAATTTCAGGAGAAATAGACATGCAGATACATCCTATGGCCATATCTTGTCTATTGAGAAATTATTTTTTATCATCAATGGAATCAGACTCTACTTCCATTTCCATGGTTATTTGGTATAAGCATCTACTTCTGAGAAGAAGTAGAATCTTTGGCTTCCACTCCAAATAGTTATGAGGTGTGAGAAGTATTATCGACGACTAAAACACATATTCCATCTTTCCTGTTGAATTTTTCTATCTTGAGTACCTACAAAAGAGTGTTGGTGATGATCCTTGCTAGCACCCATGGTATATGATACCATATAGAGTTTATGAGATACCTGCACAAAATATCTAGCTAACAATCAAACATACACAACTTTCAAATGGTGTGAAGAGAAGACAGAAATTGAGAAAAGAATGAAAATAATTTCTATTATCTGTATTCCACACTCAAAGAGTGAATAATTTACAATAGATACAAGCTACATGAGTAACTAATGTGTCATAGTAGTGATCTAGAGAGATCTAGACACTCACTGACAGACATTGGAGTGAACTACCACCTAGTCCTAGTTAATTGATCCATCCAATCATGAGTTAACAAAGTCACACGTGTGGAAGTGAGAGAAACACATGCAATTTTTGGTGATAAAACTGAGGTTTCTATACATGAGTGACTTCCACTAGTCTAACTAACTCTAAAATGAAGAGAAGGACCTTATTTTGTAGGGAAATATTCTATAAAGAGAATATTCTCATCTAAGAAAACATTCTCAATATTGGAATATCAACTTTAGGAAAATAATTACCTAGGTGAGTGTGTAATATCTCCAACAATAATATCTTGTAAAACCCAAAAATCCTCTAAGACTCTCGATGTTCTTAGGAGTAGTTCATTTTGTAATAGCTTGGATCTTTTGAGGGTCCACCTTAACCCCTTTCCTTGAAACAATATGACCCAAATATTCTACTTGTTTTTCCCAAAAGAAAATTTGGATCTTTTTAAATACAATTGATTGTTCTCAAGAATTTGTAGGACTTGATCCACATATCTAATGTGGTCTTCTTATGATTTTATATAGATAAGTATATCATCGAAGAAAACCAACACAAACTTTCTAAGATGGGGTTGAAAAATTTTGTTCATAATACTTTGAAAAGTTAAAGGAGCATTAGTCAACCCAAAAGGCATGACCAAGAACTCATAGTGCCCATCATGAGCTCTAAAAGTTGTTTTGGGAATGTCATATTTTCTTAATCCGATCTGGTGTTATCCTAATTTAAGATCTAGCTTTGTAAAATAAGCCACTCCATGAAGCTCATCAATATTTGGAATAGGGAATTTATCCTTTTTGGTGGTTTTTTTTAGATCTCTACAATCAGGACACATCCTCCAAGAATTATCATTTCTTCTCACCATCACTACTAGAGCTGAAAATGAACTCCTAGTTGGTTGAATAATGCTTGAATCCATCACTTATTGTATTGTTTTCTCAATATCCCCTTTTTTTTCTTATGAGAATATCTATAAAGACTTTTATTAGGAGGATTACTTCTTGGTATTAGTTTTATTTGATGTTCATGATCTCTAGATGGAGGTAGACCTTTAGGAAATTCTTGGAAGACCTTATAGTGCTTTTCCAATGTGCATTTTAATTCCTCTGGAATATTTTCATCTTCCTGCTTAACTTCCATAGAATAAAGGTCAACCACAACTCTCTTTCTACCCTTTTTTAGGAGCTTTTCCATTTTATGAGAGTTGATGACTTGAGAAGGTCCATATTTTAACCTTTTGATTCCATATTCAATTCCTTCTTATTCAAATCTCATGAATAATTCGTTATAGTTTGTAGAAATTGTAACTAATGCTCTCAACCATTGAATCCCTAGAACAACATCTACACCTTCAATGGGAATGGAATACATTGGGTTTTCCAAATTATATTCTTCCATACTTAGTTTAATGTTGTGTCATTTTACCACACAATCAATACTCCCTCCATTAGCAACCAAAACTTGAAAATTTGTCACTAGATATACAAAACAATTGAGGTGTTCTTCTAATATTGTATCAATGAAGTTATGAGTACTATCTGAGTCAATGAGAACTATAAATTTTTTCTTCTTAATTTAAACTACAACCTTCAAGGTTTGAGGTGTTGATAACACAGCCAATGCATGAACATATATTTTGCACCTATCTAAATCATTGTTGTGCACAATTTCAACCTCAATTTCCTACTCTTTTAAGTTGACAAGTTCTTCCTCATTTCTTTGTGTAGATGCCTCCACCTCCTCTTCATCATTATTTTCCAAGGTGAACAATTTGTTTCTTGACATTTGTTCCCTTTTGACTATTTGTTGTACAACCAAGGCATAGTCCTTTTGATCTTCTTTCCTCCATTTCCTTATGTGATCTTTGAGTAGGTCGAGGTAACGTTGTCTTATGAACCCCAAAACTATCTCTACTTCTTGCATATGCTCCAATGGTATACTTGTGTGTAGCCTTATTCTTGGCTTTAATATGATGAGTAAATTGCATAGCTTCCATAATATTTTCAGGATGTTTTAAGAAAATCTCATGTTTATTGTTTTCTTTCAATCCACCCATGTAAGCTTCCAACAAATGTTCATCACTTATGTTATTCATCATTGTGGCCAATACATGAAATTATGAATTATAATCTTCAATGTAACCTAAGTGTTTGATTCTTGTCAATTGAATTAAGTAGTCTTGTTTCCAAACTTTCCCATATTTTGCTTCTAAGTCTCTTGTAAATAAAACCTAAGTATAATGATAAGAATGGGGCTTTCTTTTAACTACCCATTGATACCATTGATATGGTTTTATATCAAAGTTCAAAGCTACTATGTGAATCATTTGCTTGTCATTCATAATATTATGCATATCAAAATATTGTTCTGTTTGATTCACCCAGGTAAAGACCTATGTTCCATCAAACTTCCTTAATTCAACATTGGGAAGGTTCACTCCTTTTGGAGACTATGCATAAGTAACTCCATTATTGGAGTTAAATCCCCTTGAAATTTTATTATTTGGAAAGATGTTCAACCTGAATACTACCCTTATTTTCATGATTCCTTTTAGACACCTTATCAATTTTAGGGAACCTCCCATTTAAGGATTCTAAAATAATATTTTCCATTTGTTCCATTTTCCATGCATTTTTTGTTCCAATTGTTCCATCGTTCTTTTTTTATGTTCCTTATTTTCATCCATCTTCCTTTCCATTTCTATGTGAGTATTCATCAAATCAACCTGTTTCACTGACCTGTCCTTCAATTGATTGATTTGACTTTCTAATTTGGACAATTTATTTTGTATCTCCTCATTTTCTTCATGAGTCGTGGAGGAGCTTTCCGGAGGTTCAATTGGTGAAGTAAATTTTGGATATTTCTTTAGAGCCATGGAAAAAATTTATTGGGTCCTAAGAACAAGGGAGTGCTAGTTACTATATCTCTCTAATATACGTGTGCATTCCAACAATAGTACTCAACCCAATATCTCATGGAACTAACTAATGAGGCTCAACCATTCTCTTAGTCGAACTACCCGAGTAGTAGAGAGAGGTCTCCCTGAGTGTTGTTCCTAGTGTACTATAGAAAAAAGAAGGATGAATAGCTTATCTAAGGTTGGTTTCAAGTATACCTATGGGACTTCCTATATACCCATAGGTACATAGAAGTGATATTTTGTCTACACGTACTGTCTAATGTGGTATTGCTTGAAGGGATACCAACAAGGGTTACAGAGGTTTCTAACTACGTGTATTATTCCAAAAAAATTATTGTACCCACTTAACGACATATCCTATGTTATTTAAAGACACAAGAACATGTCTCTAAAAAAAATTAAAAATGAGCTTGCTAACCATGAAAAAAGCTCTTAAAATCACCAAAAAATAACTTGTGCAAAAACCCTAACTTCCACAAGAAATATATCATAAATATAATGATTCGAAATATGAAAAATTTTCCACATGTACTTCACTATTTCAACTCAGGATTCATTAAATTTCAAAGTTTGAAATTTCACTAAAAAAAATTACTGAGAAAATGCCAAGATAAGTGATTTCAATATTAGTCACAAACATTGTCTTCCATGCACTATATCTTTCAAAATGTAGTGAAATAGAACCTGAAATTTTGACCACATGTACTCTAAAATTTCTCCTCAGTCTTCAAGAAAATTCATTATCTGAAACTTCCTGGAAAAAAAGTTATAATGACAATTCCAAGATGACTCATTTAAAACCGATTTCAAGATTAATCAAAAACCGTATCTTCCATAGGCTATATATTTGAAAGTATAATGAAAAAGAAATTTAATTTTTTATCAAACGCATTGGGATATGTCTCATAAGTAACCTAAAAATTTCGTTGTTTGAAGCGTCACAAAAAAAAAAGTTATAGCGAAAATGCCAAGGTGACTCGCTTGAAGTAGCAAAACCCTAGGATCGATGTTCTTGATACCAAATGTTATGAACCAAGTACCTTTAAAATTATATAAAGTCAATGAATATATCCCACTTGAAGGGGGAAACCTCCATTTACGATATATCCAATTCACAAGACAAAAATATGATGATCCTAAGACTAGGTCTCCTTGGTATATATATATATATATATATAAGACAAAGGGTACAATTATAATGAAAGGTTCTAGTCAACCTACTAATGTAACAAATAAATAATAATGAATGTTTATTAGGGCCTTCACATAGGGTCTGAAGGGCCTTAACACATTTTCGAGCAAATTGTAGCTCCAGTCAGGCTATCTTAGTCACTCGTAATTATAACATCCTCGTTTTCAAACCCCAACTAGTGAAGTATATTGTAAATGTGATGTATGGACAAGGACCAAAGAAATCTAATATGTAAATGATGTATATTGAATATAATAAATAAAATGTATCTTCAACTACAGATGGACACTGAGGGAGATTTGGGGGCTTAGTTTCCATAAGAGAGGGAAGGGGTCCAAGGGGGAGAGCTTACCCATGTCTATTAAACCCAAACCATTTATTATTAAATTATTCTTACTTTGAACCTTGTATTATCTGTTGAGTGTTCTAGAGCCCAATCATTGAATTCATGTAAGAGGGTGGGTGTGAGAAAACACATCCCATAGTTATTGAGAGCATGGGGGATGAGTACAATCAGCTTGGGGAAGAGTGTAAATCAATAAATCAAGAGAAATAGATGAAATTTGTATGGGTAGAGGGGTAGAATTAGACATTCACATTTTTGCATGTAGAGCAGTTTTTACATGGAGATTTTTGGATGACAAAATAATGGGGAGTGCTAAAGCTTGAAGGAAGCTATAGTGGGCATGTATGGTATCTCTTTGGAGTTGAAATTTCATGGGAAGAGAGGATGTGGGAATGTGAGAAACATTATGTTAAAAAATTGTCAAGAGAAGCAAGTGTTTTTCCACTATGGGAATTTATGTTGCAGTTGTAGCATTCATGAGGTCCTAGCAGAGATATTTCATGTCCAACCTATGTTAGAAGCCATAGAGGGGAGTGAGAAGGCCTAAGGGATTGTGATAAGTGAAGGGGGATCCCAGCCCTAGGTTTTGTAGGCTGTAGGGAAGAGATCTAGTGGAATGGAATCAACTTTGGGAATTTTGACTATTGAGAGGGGGACATTATTCAGCCTTAGGAACCACTGTCTCTTGTGGATTCATAGCCCCAACTTGGGGGTGACTTGTTGTTGGGAAATGGAACAGAAATTCTACAGTTGGGAGGAATGTCTATCCTCTATAGTGGGTTGTGTATTTCATAAGATAAGTGTTCTTATTTGTTTTGTTTATTTATGTTAAATGTTGATATAGTCATTGTGTGTTTACTCTAAGTTATTTTGGTTATATTGTTATTTTTTGTGAGTAGAATGATGCATATAAATTTCCATTTATTTGTTTGAGTGTTTTTGTATGTTCTTAGTTGTTGTTGTGCACAGTTAAAGTAGTTGCATTTATGTTTTTAATTAGTATGGACAGTTGCATGATTTTGAATGTCATGCTTTGTATTATTTTCGCATCTAGATTTGGTATCAGAAAATTGTATTTGGTCATCTTAGCAGTGACATGACCTAGCTTGGGGTTGGATGCATTACAATAACTAACATTTGAAATCAACATAGTTGTAGTCAACCATTTAGTTGTTTGAGTGTTTTTTTATGTTCGTAGTTGTTTTTGTGCATAGTTAAAGTAGTTGCATTTATGTTTTTAATTAGTATGGACAGTTACATGAGTTTAAAACATCACGTTGGGGATTATTTCCTCATCTAGATTTGGTATCAAAAAAAATTATTTGGTCGTCTTAGCAGTGACGTGACCTGGCTTGGGGTTGGGTGCATTACAGGTAACTAACATTCGAAATCAACATAGTTACAGTTAACCAACCAAAAACAATTACCTTGATACTACAACAACAAAAAGGTCGTTTCATCCCTTAATTGTACTTCCACTCATAATCCCTTTCTAGTGCCTTGAATTCTACCCAAGAGCTTGTTCCCTCAAGATCAACCCAGTGATGATGTATGTTTGTCACAACACCCGGTTGCATTTTAACCTCATGCCCAATTGAGTAAGGATGATCTTGAGGGAAGGAGCTCTTGATTGAACTTCGGGGCACTAGAAAGGGATTTCAATCTTGCGATCCATTTCTAGTGCCTTGAGGTATTCTCAAGAGCTCTTTCCCCGATATAAACCCAGTGAAGATGCATGTTTGTTACAACACCTAATTTTGAAATCCCTTTCTAGTGACTTGAAGTCTTATTAAGATCTCCTTCCCCTGAGATCAACCCAATGAAGATGCATGTTCGACAGAACACTTGTTTGTATTTTAACCTCGTTTCCCAATAGAGAATGTATACAGGAACAACCATTTATGTTATTTATATGTGTATTTTTATGTCATAAGACACTTATCATTGTAGATCTTATTTTCATGGATGGCATGTTTTTAACCTATGGATTGTTCATGGGCATGGGATGACCATTGGAGGTCTATCCAACGTTGATTTCATATGCCTTGAAGTTCATTATTTTAACAAGTGTGTAGTGTTTTGGATGAATCACCCATCTAATATGATCCTTTCTGTGGCCTTGGGGATATAGGGAAATAGTAGTGGGATGGAGTGCAACACCTGAGGAAACATATATTACCAATGATTCTAATGCATAAAAGTTGACGAAGAATTTACGAGATTTAATTGAGGAAGATAAGAACCACATAGTGTTATGTGCCCTATTTATGATTGGGTTTGCCAAATTTCTCTAGTGTATTCAATAAAATATCCCCTTACTGTGTTTTCTTCTCTTATGGATGGTTTTCCATAGACACTCATGTATGATAATGAGAATTGTTAAAAAAAAAAACAATTTTCTTAGTCTAGTAACCAAGGACACTTAGACATGTTGAAATATGGTAATTACTCTTGGTAATTAATGTTTTAGTTGTAGAAATATATAAAAGAGATGAGTTGTCAACATTGACCTTAGTAAACCTAGTTCTAGATAGTTCCTCTCTAGATCCTTCTTGAGAGTTATCCTAGGGTTCTCTAGAATAAATTTGTGTGTGTGTGTGTGAATCAATGAAAGCATATTTTCAAGCTTGATCAATTGATTGGTTGAGTTGTAGCTCATTCTTGTGTGGTTATTCATCTGTTAAGACAATTGTTTTTGTTAGTATTTCTATGCTCCCTCCATCAAATCAATATCAAAGCACCAAGTTGGAGCCTATTTATTGTTCCTATGATTGAGCAAGAAGAAATCAAGTAGGGAGAGCCACCAATAGTCGTATTATTTACCCTAGCCATCGTTTACTGGAATAGGGAGAGTCATTTGAGCATGGTCTTGGAACATGGTCTTTGAATTTTCTCGCCCATACTTCCACCCATAATATCACGAATTTACATCTTAATATACTCTACAATATCATGGCTTGTGTCAATCATTAGAGCACTTGAAGTTGGAGTTGATTGATTTGCAGGCTTGGAAGAGGTGGAGAATATATGTAAATAATGAGGGAAAAAACATGAAGAGAAGTGAGAATGTGAATAATTGGCATGTGGAATGTATGGTATTGAGAAAAAATAAAAATAAACCCTTAGCTAGTGAGGGATCACAACAGTTAAAAAAAATGGTTGTCAAGGAGGTAAGCAGATTCTTTTGCAAGCAAGTGGCTTAAAAATTTTCAAATTTTTTTGTGGATAAAGATGCAAGCAAGTGGCTTAAAAAATTTCAATTTTTTTTGTTGATAAAGAGGTCTAAAAGGTTGTCTTGTGTAAGATAGGGTTTTACTAGAGAAAATTCTGGAAAACATATCTTAGTTATTGAGGAATTTAGGTTTTAGTGTCATTCGACAAGAAATAGAGATAGATTCGAATTCAAAAAGACGGGTAATGGTTGTAAAATTTTCAAGCAATTTCATTTAGTTTTCAACTAAAGGAAAAGGGTTTTATATTGTTAAAATTAAAAATTAAAAAGGATTTGTTCAACAGTTCTTATCTTCCACCACCTCCTATTTTTTGTGGTAAAAAATATGATTTTTGGGCCATTAAGATGAGAACCAAACTACGTGCAGAAGAGTTATTGGATATTGTGTTGAAAGGGTTTGAAGAACCCTCAAATCAGGAAGCCTATGAGATCATGATTCAATATCACAAGCATCAACTCATATAAAATAAGGAGGATGTAATAGCATTGTTTCTCATTCAGCAAGGCTTGGACGAGAGCATTCTTCCCAAAATTGCAGCAACAACTAGGTCCAAGGAAGCTTGGGATATTTTGGAGATGGAATATAGTGAAAAGGGAAGAAACATCAATCAACATAAAGTAGAGTTACAAAGTGTTGTAGTTGTTGATGAAGTGATTGTTGTAATTGATCTCGATTGGATCATTATATTGTTTTTCATTTGTCTTGATGCTTTTAGAGTGGAAAAAATTGGAGGAATCAACTTCAGATTCATTTTGGTGGTAGGCCCCAGCTTGGAAAATTGGGGCCCGGAACCTTCTTGATCCATTTTGAGGAATTAAATGAAATTTTTGGGGGGTTTGGGTGTCTATATATTATTCCCACACCCTTGAATGTGTTTTGTACTTCAATACATTTCCAATGGTGCAGACCATGTGTCAATCAGAACTCGTATGCAAAAGTTATGCCTCTTGCAAGTTGACATATCATGTTGACTACCATGGTACAAGAATATGACATGTCAAACCCCATTACTCGTTCATATGGGGCTAGCCACATGAGTACTTTCATGAAGAATATAGAAGGTCCAAAGCATTATCACAATTGAAGGTTGAGGAAGTCAAAACCCTAACCCTAGATGGCTATCAGGATATGTTAAATACTAGGTTGCTAGGAGGAGAAGGGGTTCCATTCTATGTTAATGTATTTTGTTCCATATTAGAGAAGAATAGCTAGGAGTGTGAAATTAAAGAGCATAAAAAAGGGGGTTAATTTTCTGTAGCATCCTAATAGGCCACATATATTAGATAACTCTATAGAGAGTGCCTTCTCCTTTGTACTTGCATTATTTCCATACCATAGAAAAGAGAGCAGAGTCACATCACCTTCTATCTGGGTTTTCTCTCGTAAGGGTTTCCTAGAGAAAATATTTGTGTTATTTTGTGGATGGTGTGTGATTTAATTTATGTGTTCTCTCTTCTATGCATTTTATCTATTTCAAGCATAAGTAGAAAATCAATAACTAAAGATTCTGAAATCTAATGAATTTAATCTTCATATTGTAGATTTCAATTTTATTTATCAGATTTGTTGTGATGAACTTTCTAGTGGAATATCCATGAATTTTACAAATTAGTAACAGAAGAAATAAAAGAATTATACATTGCAGAAATAATTGAAGAATTTATGGAAGAGTCTGTTGAAGAAGAAGAAGATAAACAAGACATAGAGATTGTAGTTGTCCTGAACACTGTAGAGATGTTTGTTGAAGATATTGTGGAAGAAAAAGGTGACTATGTACGAGAAGAAAATTATGAGAATGGTAGATAAAGTGAAGCTCGTTGTGTAGATACACATGTGGATGATGAAATTGAAGTTGAATATGAAAATGAAATTTTCTTCACAGTAGTAACAAAATCTAAGGAGAATATAGAAATAGAATTTGTTGAAGACATGAATGAGGCTACAGTGAATGTTGAATTTGATTATGATGATGAATTTACATTTCTTTAGGAGTGGCTTGCAAATCCCAAGTATGATGAAGATGAAAGTGGGTATATAAAACCTACCATAATTGTAGCAGAAGAAGGAACAAAAACAAATAAGGGAATCATCGTATTTGTTGAAGCTATTGTGGCAGTGGAAGAGGTGAAAAAAGAAAATGAAGATTTTTTTTATTTTACAAAGGTTGATAGAAATGTGCAATCAGTAGAAGTTGAAGTACAAGAAGATGCAGAAGAAGAACCAGATGAAAAAGACAAAGAAGATGAGGAAATATTTGAGAAGAAGACTAGAGTAAAGATGAAACTGAAGAAGAAGATAAAGTATGTGGAATACAAATTTTGGAGAAAAAGGAAGAAAAAACTTGTAGAGCATATAGCTAAGGATAAGTTACACCAGCATGAAGTAAAGGAGGTAAAACAATTTTTTGAGTTGATATCAAGTGTTTTAAGCCTAGCTAATACTTAGACCGATAGACCATCATGTTCTAAATTTTGTAAGCCTATAGAAGCATTGTCCATTATCAAAGTTGTAATGGTTAGTGTTAGAATTGTTCGCATTCGCAATTAAGGGGGAGTGTTGGAATATGGTAATTACTCATGTTAATTAATGTCTTAGTTTTAGAAATCTCTAGAAGAGTTGA
>ML781521.1:143812-191484 GCA_009831015.1 Picea engelmannii | reverse complement strand
GGTTAAGCTATAACTCATTCTTGTGTGGTTATTGATATGTTAATATAGTTGTAGTTGTTAGTATTTCTCTACTCCGTCCATCAATACAACTTGCAATTAGACTTCTATTTAGTTCTTCCTTGTTGGGTTTTTTATTATGAGATTCTAGGATTTCACAGTCTATATTTCATGTGAAAAGATTGATTCAATGAGAATTAATCCTTTATCCCTAGTTGGAAAATACTACCAAATTGTATTTATTCTCTATAATGGAGAAAATGGTTGTATTTAGAGTTTATGTTGCATTCACTAGTTATTACAATGTCTCTTGTAGTTTCCCTGATCTGGAACCCTTTGTAATTGTACATATAGGCTAGTGAGTTGAATTGGTACCAAGTGTAAATGTAATGTATATATAGGCTGGTGAGTCATTGACACATGGTTATGGTGTTTTGTGCATCATAGTAAGTGCACAGAGAATTGTTACAAAGACAGGGTGCACACATTTTGTGTGTTGCACGCACCTAGGTAAGTGCGCACATTGCACTATGTTGTGTGCACTTGGGTTAATGTGTAGGAATGAATGGATATGTATGGAGGCCAGAGAGCCTGTGTGATTATGAGGATGGTGAGCTTGGATGAAGATAGGCCATTGCACCTATCCATGTAATTATAATAATGATTTTAATGTAATTTGGCATTTTTGCACGCTGACTCACTCAGACGAGAAGAGATAGGGGGCCTACTCCACCGGAAAAGGGGAAAAAAGTGGGTGAGTTGTAAGTCTTAGGAAATATTTTATAATAATTCCAGAAAAAGTGTAATGTCATATATATTATTATTTTATCCTAAGTTCCCAAGGATAGGGAACGGGTCACCAATTGGCTTAAATCTACTTTTGGAAGTGTTAAGTGTCAATTGGAAGGCATGCAATATATATTGTTGGCCTTAGTGTATTTTGGGAATAATTATTATTATTATTATTTCATTATTCCCTGTGGAAGCTCTGGTGAGCAGAACGGGATTGAACGGTATGGAAAATATGATTATTACCTTATCTACACAAAGAATATTGTAAGGAGTGGTGGGATATAATCAGAGATAATATCAAATATTCGGGTTGACATACCATGAGCAATCTCTCTGGGGGAGAGACTAGTTGTTGTGGAGTGGTTGTTAGACCTGTGGGCATACTCTCCAGGTGAGCGTTTTGATGAGATGTTTTCCCTGGTGTGTTGAGAATTAGTCACAGGGCTCAGAGACTTCATATCTGGCCTATTGATGGTAACCCTAGCAAGGAAAGTGGGGCAGCCGAAGGAATGTTGAGCAAAGAATGGGCACACTTCCTTGGGTGTGATAGGTGCGTTGGGAATGGAATACTATGGACTAGATGCAACAATGGGCACCTAGGACTGAGTAATTCTATTGAGTTTCAAACCATAGCTTGTCGCTAAGAATCATTTTTTCCTGATGGAGTTGAGCCCCAACTCGGGGGTGACATGTTGAAAGCTTATGAGCAACAACATCTATGGTTGGGAGGAACATCGCCACAGTTGGTGACTTTCATTTAAAATAAGTGTTCCTTATGTACTTGTCTTGTTTAGTATTGTATGCATATTTGACTACATTTGATATGGGTTAAATTCTTGTATGTGTTACATATAAGTATTTACTATTATTTTGTGTGGCATGCCCATGTAAGTATGGTGTTTTCATCCTTTAATAGTAGGTGTACATGAGTATGTCAATAGATGGTATCCTTTCCTGCTAAGTTTAACTTTTTGTTTTGGTTATGAGTCATCAAGAAGAGGATTGAGTGGTCGGGTGCATGGGATTGTAGCCTGTGTGCTTCAAAAGGATAGAACTTCAGTGTGTGGTTAAGGAATTAGATCCTACATACAATAATAATAGAAGTGGTGCATGACACCCAGATGGTTGTGCCCACAGTTGTATTGTGGGTTCTGTATGTTGGTGCGCATCATTTTTTGATTTAATTTTGTTGCTTACGGTTGTATTAAAATAATTTTTTTATTTTGTTGTTATAAGTCATGTGGAGCGACTCGATTGGGATGAGTGTGTACCTCAAGTGATACTGTTTGGACTTGTGTGTAAATCAGAAACTGAGCAGTAAAATTTTAGAGTATCATTGCTCGGTAATATGTTGGGGATGTTATAGTTTGATATCAGATCTTTGTCAAAATGTTTTATGGAGCAGTATGGCCCAACTTGGGTGGTTGGGGATGTTATATCTCTAGATTATCATTATATCAAACCCACTTCATATATTTTTGTGGAGTTGTACACAGTTGGGTTCTTTCCAAACCCACCTGCAATTATGCTACCTTCGTCCTTCCTAAGGTATTGAGGTGCAATGGTATAGTGTCTATACTCTTACCCAACTATTATGTGCAAAAAATCATACCCAAATCAACTTCCATTTCTGGAATGATCTGGAAAAAAAAACCTAGGTCCATTTTTTCATTTATGGGCTCATACCCAAGTTCATTTCCATTTTTGGGTAGGTGTAGAAATCATAAAAGAAAATATTTCCCAACTCTATTTTAATTATTGGGTTATTGCAAAATTCTACTCAAATCAATTTTCACAGTTGGGTTGGTCTTAAAATGATGATAACACTAGTTTTTGTTATTCTGTGTTACCAACTTATACTTATTTTATAGCATTGGTAGCAATGGGTTTTATATGATTTTTATTTATTTTTACTTTCTTAATATAAATTGATGGTTCTCAATTGATTCTATTACAATGAGTAGTGCATTATGTGTTATAGGTCCACTATTATAGTAGTGGAAGTCCAGATTCAGAGGGTTTTGACTGTATTTTGAGATGGTGGATGAGTCGATGTAGTTGCTACCAATGCACTCAAAATATGTAGCAGATCCAATAGGTTTTTATTTCCTATTTAGGTGGTGGTTAGGGTCAGGAATAAATTAGGGAGAATAATATTTTTTTCTACTGCCTCGAGAGAATATTTTTAGGTTCATAGCTCAGGGACAGTAGTAGCAGTAAAATTTTCATGATATTTCAATTTATATTTATATTAGGTTGGTCCTTCTCAAAAAAATCGTAGCTTGGTTTGGCCCTAGTTGCAAGTCACCTATATAAACATTGATCACCTTGTTTTATGGTGTGTCAATGTGATTGTGCTTCCAAGTCTAGTGGGTGTGTCTAGCACATCCACATGATTCTCTAGTCATAAAGTAGAGGGAACTTTTTATAACTTGACAATTTCTCTTTTAATCCTACAAGAGATGTTGATCCAATCCTATGCCATACATGAAATCCTTTAAGATGCATAAATATATTGTATCAATGTAGAATTACAAGCCAATATTATTGTTTTACTCCTATGAAGCATGTGTTTAGCCAATTGTGAACTATCAAATAATTGGAAACAAAGAATGGATTGTAAAAGAATACCAACTTGTATCATTCCATATTTTTGAACTTGGATTGTTTTCCTTGTTCTTATGCATTTAAGAAGCTATAGCATGGATTATCAATGTTTAATGTTACAAACTAAAATAAAAAAGCTTCTTGGAAGATTTTTTTTTTTATGTTAGTGTAATTTCACTGTTTTTTTTAGCCAATCACTTGCTTGTTTGTGTAATTAATGTGTTATCCACTTGCAATAAAAATCAATAATAGGTTTGAAAAAATGTTTCATTAGTGAGGATATTGATGTCACCAAACCATTAAAACTAGGAAGGTGTTACTAAGATCGTTTCAATTAAAAAAGTCAACCTTATAGCATGAACAAAATGTGATTGGTGATTCTCGTTGTCATCCGAAATTGGGCAATACCCCTCTTCAAGCATTTGCATCAAGTGGACAATACTCTGAAAGTAGTGTAGTGTACTTTCTTTGGCCTCCATCAAATGCATCAAACTTGGCATAATGATACTATTGAGGATGTTGATTAATTGGGTTGGTTGTCATTGATTTCAACCCTTGAAGAAAGTCTGGTAGTGAATTCCGGTGGCACAAAGATTTGGGTAATGGAGCCAAGTTTGTTTGATGTATAATGGTATGAGTTTTTATATATATGCAGATAAGACTATTCTAGATGGATAGTACATGTCATGCCATTTCTGGTGGTATGTGGAACATCGCATAACTCCTCACGGTTTGAGAGTTATGGCCTTACGAAGTTGAAGGACCCTCATATGTTTGGCTTGAAACCCCAAAAGGTCAAAGAAGTCAAAATGCTTGCAAAGAAGAAATTATTTAAATAATAAAGTGAAGTGACAAAGTCAAAGAGGATTATTTAAATAATAAAGTGAAGTGACAAATTCAAAGAGGATTATTTAAATAATAAAGTGAAGTGACAAAATTTAAGAGGATTATTTAAATTATAAAGTGAAGCGACAAAGTCAAGGAGGATTATTTAAATAATAAAGTAAATAGAGAACTTTCTAATTATGGAAAGTGGTTATAAGAAGGTTAACCCTAAAATGAGGAAAATGGGTTAAGTGGTCTATTGGATACATGGACAAGTGGAAAATTGGGAAAAGTTGGACATAGGTGACTATGTGGACAAAGTGGCCTAGAATATGCTTCTAAGGAAGCTACTTGGAGAATATAAATAAGAGGCAAGGCTCTCTCATTTTAATCACAGTTGAGAATATTGAATATCTACAGGTGATTGAGTTAACCAAAGGATATCTAAGCCAAATTTCAGAGGGAAGGTGAAGTAAAGAAGGTCAAAATTCAAGGGAGGATAAATTATTTTGATGATGCTTTCTAAGGTATGTTATTTACAGGTCATCTCACCATTTTCGCAATAAATAATTTTCTATAATGATTCCGACTGTGAAATTGGGAGGCCGTTGAGAAAACATATCCAAGTAGTTGTGGTACGAATTTCATATTGTGGGTCATTTTAGTTTTGGATTTACACTCCGTGGAAAATAGGGTTTTTGGCTAGTCCTGAAAATAGTCTAAAACAGGTGTTTTGGGTAAAAACGTCATAGCTTATTCATAACAAATCCAAATTTAGTAAGAAAAAATGTGTTGGTTAGACTACAGTCTGTAGTATTCTTTGTAAAATTTTCAGATCCATACAATGAATATTTCATGCGGGGCACACTCTACAAGTTCACTCTCTAGAATAAGCCAGAATTCAACAAGGTATGCCATTTTTTCTATAACTCCTTTTCTGAGAGGTTCCAAGTAGTGACACCTGGAGGAATTGCATAAACACACTGGAGAACAGTGTGTACTATTTTCATATCTTTATTCATTACAGGTACATAATTATGATTATTTCAAGTTAGGGTTGTTGACTAATCCAAAACTAGTCATGTAAGACTAAAGTAAAGTTTGATGAAAATGCTAGTCTCTTGTTGTTAAAGTTAGGGAAGGTTTCCAAGTTGAGGTACAGGTTGGTGCATGGTTGATGCATGGTTGATGCATGGTTCAGGTTATTGGTACAGGTTGTTTGTTGCGGGTTGATTGGTACAGGTTTACAGCAGTATATCTCACAGTGATAGTGTGATAGTGGTTCCATCACTCTATTTATATTTCAGGGTGTTTGGATGGGGCAAGGAAAGTTGGTTGTAGCCACATTCTAATTGTATTAAGAGAACATAAGGGGTTGTAGCCTCCTTCTGGTTGTAGCCAGAGAATTAGGGAGTTGGAGCTTCCCTCAAGTTGTAGCCTGAAAAACTAGGGGGTTGGAGCCTCCTTACAGTTGCAGTTGGAAAACAAAGGAAGTTAGTGCTTCCAATGAATGTAATTCTTCAAGGCATATAAGAAAAAACATTTTTTGGTTTTCTCTCGCTTTGGGTTTCCACGTAAAAACACTGGTGTACTATGTATGTGTGTGATTATTCATTTGCTCATTGTTTATTTACTTTGCAAATATTGGATGATAATGCTACATTGATATAACACTTGCATTATATGGTTAAAAAGGATCAAATTTCTCTATTATTGATTCACCCCCCCTCTCAGTAATCCAACAATTGGTATTAGAGCAGGTTCTTTCAGAAATCAGTTTAATCGTTGAAAGGTAGATCATTGAGAGTAACAACATGTATAAAAATGGAATACCATAGTTTGATGGACAAAAGTATGCATTTTGGATCATAAGGATGAAGACATATATGCAGACACAGGTATTTGAAATTTGGAAATCAATTGTAGATGGATACACAACACCAGTAGTTCCGCCGACAAATGACAAAGCAATGAAACTCGTTCAGAATAATTCCAAAGCCACAAATTCACTTATGAATGGTATTGGAGAATCGGTATTCACCAAATTTTCACATTGTAAATCCGCTAAAGAGATTTGTGACAAACTTTGAAATATTTATGAAGGAGATTCAAAAGTCAAAGCAACAAAGATTCAAACTTACAGAGGTCAGTTCAAACAACTAAAGATGAAGGAAGATGAGAATATTGCATCTTACTTTTTACGAGTCGATGAAACAGTAAATTCAATCTTGGGATTGGGAGAAGAAATCAAAGAATATTTAATTGTTCAAAAGGTACTAAGATCTCTTCCTATGATATTTGACACTAAGATATCAGCACTAGAAGAAAGAGAAAATCTAAACTTAATAAGCATGGATGAACTACATGGAATATTCACAGCATATGAAATGAGAATTGAACAAGAAAATCCATATATAAAATAAGTAGCCTTCAAAGCATCCAAAAGTTCAAATCAAAAGGGAAAGCAAAAACAAAAACAACATAGCAGCAACAATGATGTCTCGGAAGCTGATGAAGAAGCGACCAACTTTGTCATAATATTGAACAAGGGAACCAACAACAGGTATAGAGGTAAGCTTCCTTTGATTTGTTTTAATTCTGATGGTTTTGGTCATTTTTCTAACAAATTTCCTCATAAGAAAAAGAGAAATTATGAAGGTTACTCAAATATAAAACAAACATATAAAGGCAAAAGAACCACAAAGAAAGTTTTCAAGAAAAGCTTATGCACCAAAGAAGACATCTCATCATCAGATGAAGATGAAGTCAATGATAGTGAGATAGAAAGAGTTCTATTCATGGCAGTAGAAGACTCTGAAGAAGAATATGAATAGGCCGAAGAAGAATATGAGGAGGTTGAAGTTGACTACCAAGAAGAATTGTTGTGTGCCATAGAAGTTATTAGAAGAGAAAAGAAGAAAAACAAGAAACTACAAGTGGAACTAGACAAAAAAGAAGACACTTAGGAACCAGAACAAATGATCACAAATTTGAAGGTTCAAATTGAAGAATATAAAATAATTGAAGAAGCACTCAAAGAACATCTAGAAGGAAGAGACGGGATCATTGGAAATTTGGAAGAAGAAATTGTCACATTAAGAAAGGATTTTCAAAATAAAAATATGCAGAACAACTCAAAAGTTTTGAATGACATTATCAGTAGTCAAAAACCTCATCATGACAAGTCCAAACTTGGATACAATCATACAGAAAATGGGTTAAGCTCCAAAACAACGAAACAAGAAACATATCCAAAAAGATATGCAGAAACAATCAAAGGGGATAGGAAGGTCTACAAAGAAAATTACAGGGACACTCCTCCACTGAGAAGATTCAGATTTCAGAATCACCGACATATAGAAATAGATAGGCCTCAGGAAGAAGAAGGATTCATAAGAGTACCTCCTTTCAGAAGATCTTCAAATCCCGTGTATCAAACTATCTTTTTTGGTTTATGTTATGCATGTAATAATTTTGGACATAAAGTTGTGAATTGTAGAGCTAACAATAGGAACATAAACAAATTTGAAAGTCATACACAAAAGGGTTATCCAAGAAGGCCTAGTGACACACAGAGATGAAGATACAACAGGTTTAAATCTTTGAGCATTGAAATGGAATGCTACAAATGTAACAACTTTGGACACATGGCCAAAGATTTCATAATTACATTCCATCCTAGAGAAACACAACAGAACAACAACAGTCACAGATAGGAACCTTAGAAAAGGACATGGATGAGAAAGCAGAATCAGTATAGCAATGAAGAATGCACACTCGCTCTACAAACTAAGCAGAAGAAATATGCTTGGTATGTTAACAGTGGTTTTTCAAAACACATGACAGGTGATAGAGATGGGTTTCTTACATTAAGAAAGGAAAGAGATGGATCAGTCTCCTTCGGAAATGATGATTCAGATAAAATCATTGGAAAAGGATGATCCAGGAGATATTGGTGGCCACCCACCTTTTTCGACTGGCTCAAAACAGTTTTCTGGCAATTTTGGCAATTTACTATTTTTAACAGGTTTTAACTTCCGGGGCCATTTTGAGGGCCTAAATGAAGGTTTTTTGAGATAGAGGTTCTCAATAATATCTGAAGGCATTATTAATCCCCCAAAATGAATCTCCTCGACGATACCTTTCCAACGAGCTATCATATGCCTAAAATGGAGATTGTATGCAAAAGTTACAACCCCGGGAAGTTGATGTACTAACTTACCCAAACGGGGCCCACATGAATTTTGGCACTTCATCTCCTAGGGTTAGGTTTTTGGATGGCTAAGGTTTTTGGAATTCCTGTTTATTGTAAAAAGGCCTTCAGAGCCTCATTGTAAGAATCTTCTTGCAAATGCAAGTAGCCGCCACATCTCTTCTCAGAGATAAGATGCCACCATTCTAGCGAGTCTTTCACTCTGTATTTTTATAGTCTCTGTACATTTCTTTCATTAATAGAAATCATGTATTACTGTATCTCTGTGTTTATGGTTGCATCTCTGATATATTTATGTTATATTATTGGATATACGCGATATCTTTGTGCATTTCTTTATTATATCTCCGCTCTCATTTTGTGCCGAAAATAATCCGGATCAGTGGTATCAAAGCAGGCTGCTCTTAATCGTTATTTTCAGTGCATGACCCTGACGAGGTCTGAGTATAGCAAGTTGGGTCTCGATCTTGTCTCTCTTTAAGACAACCGCTTTCGCACACCCAAGAAACCCTCAATGGTGGAAGAAAATAAAAACGACAGAGCAGATGATCCTATCAATCTGTTGCTTGAGGAAGCTCTCACGCGATAGAGGGATGAAATGATGGAGAATTTTTCCCACATCCTTCAATACCTGTCGATAGCGACAGATGCATCTTCATCAAGTAGCCACTTTGGAGGCACCTCTCCTTTCAAGGTACAAGTTAATTTTGATATTCCTGTATTTGAAGGATAGATAGATGAAGAAGCCCTAGAAAAATGGTTAACTCTACTAGAAGGTTATTTCTTTGTTCACATTTTTTCCGACAAAGAAAAGATCACCTTCACACTCCTTAAAGCTCTCCCTCATGTCAAACATTGGTGGGAAACTTACTGGGAGAAAAGTTCCACAGAATAGTCTAGAATATATGGGGTCGAGCCCACTTGGTATTTTTTTGTGGATGCGGTAAATGAACAGTATTACCCTGTTGGAAACTATAAGGACCAATACATGAGATGGACCACACTGCAGCAAGAGAGGGGCCAAGCAGTTCCGAAGTTCACCAATACCTTCCATACCTTACGCACTAAGTTGGGTATCAAAGACTCTGAACGAAATTTGGTTCTGAAATATCATGGGGCTCTACACAGATACATCTAGACTGAAATGTCTTTTCTGGACATATCATCACTCGATGTTGCTTATCAATATCCTGTTAAAATTGAGCAGAAATTTAAGCACCAGAACAAACGGGAGTTTGGGTCTACAAATCCGCAACAACCAAAGTATGAATAAGATGACCCTAACAAACAGTCTCCCGAAAACTAGTCCAAGACACAGGAAAAGAAGGGTCATGGGAAGACAAAGGACACCGGAAAATGGTACGAGTTCCACAAAATCCCTTGGCACAACACCGATGAATGTAGATCAAAACAATCATTGGTGGCTGAGATCAAAGACAAAGAGCCGAACCCTCTGAAAATAATGGTAAGGGACAGATCATTGATGCAGACCCCACTTCTATTGTTGTGACTGCAGCAATTCAACCAGAAGAACCAACATATCCCGAAGAGGGGGAACACCTTTTTCATTCACAAATGTGGGTGAAGGGGACCCTGCTGCATTTTATTATTGATAGCAAAAGCCAGAAGAACCTCGTCTCAATAGAGGTCACCAAACAATTGGGATTGTCAACAACACCACACCCACAGCCATACAACATCAGGTGGCTTCGCCAAGGATGAGATCTTTGTGTCATCCATCAATGTCGATTGTCCTACAACATCCAACCCTTCTAGGATGAGGTATTATGTGATTTTGCCCCACTGGATGTCTATGATGTTCTCTTGGGCCAACCATATATGTGGAAGCGCCATGTTGTTTATGTGTCTCGACCCCGTCGTGTCATTGTTTCTCTGGGGGGTCATCTCTATAGAATACCAAAGGTAGTTCCAACTATTGTTCAACCTAAAAAGTGTCACAAGGTAGTATCTCATACTGTAAAACTCATATTCTTCACAATCTGTTTAGAAGGGGAACGAAAGGACACTGCAACCACTACAGCCTCTCCCCCTACACCTTATATCCAATAGAAGCAAGTCGATAAGGTTGCAGAAAACCACAACGATTCCTTATACACACCTTCCTCTCATGTATATCAACTTTTTGAATAGCCTCAGCTTCAACAGGTTCATGACAAACTTCTACAAACTAAGTAGTGTGACGTCTCCATCAATACAAGCAACTCACCAAGATGCAGATCAAGTAAACGCTTTTCCCTCTACCCTGGGAACTCAATGCAATGGAGACCATTTCTTCCTAAGGAGGGAGGATTGATCCAGGTGGATATTGGTGGCCACCCACCTTTTCCGACTGGCTCAAAATAGTTTTCTGGCAATTTTGACAATTTACTATTTTTAACAGGTTTTAACTTCTGGGGCCATTTTGAGGGCCTAAATGAAGTTTTTTCGAGATAGATGTTCTCAATGATAGAAAAAGACATTATTGAGCCCCCAAAATTAATCTCCTCAATTATACCTTTCCAACGAGCTATCATACGCCTAAACCAGATATCGTATGCAAAAGTTACGACCCCGGGAAGTTGATGTACTAACTTACCCAAACGAGGCCCACATGACTTTTGGCGCTTCATCTCCTAGGGTTAGGTTTTTGGATGGCTAGGGTTTTTGGAATTCTTTTTTATCGTAAAAATTCCTTCAAAGCCTCATTGTAAGCATCTTCTTGCGAATGCGAGTAGCCGCCACATCTCTTCTAAGAGATAAGCTGCCACCATTCTAGTGAGTCTTTCACTCTGTATTTTTACAGTCTTTGTACATTTATTTCATTAATAGAAATCATGTATTACTGTATCTCTGTGTTTATGGTTTCATCTTTGATATATTTCTTTTATATTATTGGATATACACGATATCTCTGTTCATTTCTTTATTATATCTCCACTCTCATTCCGTGCCGAAAATAATCTGAATCAGTGGTATCAAAGCAGGTTTCTCTTTATCGTTTTTTCAGTGCATGTCCCCGATGAGGTCCGAGTATAACAAATTGGGTATCGATCATGTCTCTCTTTAATACAACCTCTCTTGCACACCCAAGAAACCCTCAATGGCAGAAGAAAAGAAAAACGACGGAGTAGACGATCCTATCAATCTGTTGCTTGAGCAAGCTCTCACGCGACAGAGGGATGAAATGATGGAGATTTTTGCCCACATCCTTCAATGCATGCCGATAGAAATATGCGCATCTTCATCAAGCGGCCACTTTGGAGGCACCTCTCCTTTCAAGATACAAGTTACTTTTGATATTCCTATATTTGAAGGACAGATAGATGCAAAAGCCCTAGAAAAATGGTTAACTCAGCTAGAAGGTTATTTCTTTGTTCACAATTTTTCCGACAAAGAAAATATCACCTTCGCTCTCCTTAAATCTCTCCCTCATGTCAAACATTGGTCGGAAACTTACTGGGAGAAAAATTCCACAAAATATTCTAGAATATATGGGGTCGAGCCCACTTGGGATTCTTTTGTGGATGCAGTAAAGGAACAGTATTACCCTGTTGGCAACTATGAGGACCAATACATGAGATGGACCACACTGCGGCAAGAGAGGGACCAAGCATTTCTGGAGTTCACCAATACCTTCCATACCTTGTGCACCAAGTTGGGTATCAAAGACTCCGAACGACATTTGGTTCTCAAATACCATGGGGATCTACACAAATACATCTAGACTGAAATGGATTTTCTGGACATCTCATCACTCGATGTTGCTTATCGATATGTTGTTAAAATTGAGCAGGAATTTAAGCACTAGAACAAATGGGAGTTCAGGTCTGCAAATCCGCAACAACCAAAGTATGACAAAGATGACCCTAACAAACAGTCTCTTGAAAACCAGTCCAAGACATAGGAAAAGAAGGGTCACGAAAAGACAAAGAAGAACACCGGAAAATGGTGTGAGTTCAACAAAAGCCCCTGGCAAAACACCGATGAATGTCGATCAAAATAGTCATTTGTGGTCGAGATCAAAGACAAAGAGCCAAACCCTTATTCTGAATCCGATTCTGAAAATAATGGTAAAGGACAGATCATTGACGCAGTCCCCACTACTATTGTCAAGACCGCAGCAATTCAACCAGAAGAACCAACAGATCCCAAAGAGGGGGAACGCCTTTTTCATTCACAAATGTGAGTGAAGGGGACCCCACTGCATTTTATTGTTGATAGCAGAAGCTAGAAGAACATCATCTCAGCAGAGGTCATCAAACAGTTGGGATTGTCAACAACACCACACCCACAGCCATACAACATTGGGTGGCTTCGCCAAGGACAAGATATCCATGTCAGCCAGCAATGTCGATTGCAATATGGCATCCATCCATTCAAGGATGAGGTATTATGTGATGTTGCCCCACTGGATGTCTGTGATGTTCTCTTGGGCCAACCATATATGTGGAAGTGTCATGTTGTTTATGCGTCTCGGCCCTATCGTGTCATTGTTTCTCTGGGGGGTCACCTCTACAGAATACCAGAGGTAGTTCAAACTATTGTTCCACCTAGAAAGTGTTGCAAGGTAGTATCTCATTCTTCAAAACTCATCTTCTTCAAAATCTGTTCAGAAGGGGAACAGAAGGACACTGCAACTGCTACAGCCTTGCCCCCTGCACCTTCTATCCAACAGAAGCAGGTTGATAAGGTTGCAACAAATCACAAAGATTCCTTCTACACACCTTCCTCTCATGTAGATAGACTTTTTAAATAGCCTAAGATTCAACAGGTTCATGATAGACTTCCACAAACTAAGCAACGTGACGTCTCCAACAATATAAGCAACTCACCAAGATGTAGATCCAGTAAACGCTTTTTCCTCTCCCCAGGAACTCAACGCAATGGAGACCATTGATTCCTAAGGAGGGAGGATTGATCCAGGTGGATATCAGTGGCCACCCACCTTTTTCGATTGGCTAAAAACAGTTTTCTGGCAATTTTGGCAATTTACTATTTTTAACAGGTTTTCACTTCCGGGGCCATTTTAAGGGCCTAAATGAAGGTTTTTCTATATTTATGTTCTCAATGATAGAAAAAGGCATGATTGAGCCCCCAAAATAAATCTCCTCTATGATACCTTTCCAACGATCTATCATACACCTAAAACAGAGATTGTATGCAAAAGTTACGACCCCGGGAAGTTGATGTACTAAGTTACCCAAAAGGGGCTCACATGACTTTTGGCGCTTCATCTCCTAGGGTTAGGTTTTTGGATGGCTAGGGTTTTTCGCGTTCCTATTTATTGTAAAAATTCCTTCAAAGCCTCATTGTAAGCATCTTCTTGTGAATGTGAGTAGCCATCACATCTCTTCTCAGAGATAAGATGCCACCATTCTAGTGAGTCTTTCACTCTGTATTTTTATAGTCTTTGTACATTTCTTTCATTAATAGAAATCATGTATTACTGTATCTCTATGTTTATGGTTGCATCTCTGATATATTTATGTTATATTATTGGATATACACGATATCTTTGTGCATTTCTTTATTATATCTCCACTCTCATTTCATGTCGAAAATAATCTGGATCGGTGGTATTAGAGCAAGCCACTCTTGATCGTTCTTTTCAGTGCATGTCCCTGACGAGGTCCAAGTATAGAAAGTTGGGTCTCGAGCTTGTCTCTCTTGAAGACAACCTCTCTCTCACACCCAAGAAACCCTTAATGGAGGAAGAAAAGAAAAACGACGGAGCAGACGATCCTATCAATTTGTTGCTTGAGCAAGCTCTCACGCTACATAGTGACGAAATGATGGAGAATTTTTCCCACATCATTCAATGCTTGCTGATAGAAACATGAACATCTTCATCAAGCAGCCACTTTGGAGGCACCTCTCTTTTCAAGGTACAAGTTAATTTTTATATTCCTGTATTTGAAGGACAGATAGATGCAGAATCCCTAGAAAAATGGTTAACTCTGCTAGAAGGTTATTTCTCTGTTCACAATTTTTCCGACAAAGAAAAAATCATCTTTGCACTCCTTAAAGCTCTCCCTCATGTCAAACTTTGGTGGGAAACTTACTGGGAGAAAAGTTCCACAGAAGAGTCTGGAATATATGGGGTCAAGCCCACTTGGGATTTTTTTGTGGATGCGGTAAAGGCACAATATTACCCTATTGGCAACTATGAGGACCAATACATGAGATGGACCACACTACAGCAAGAGAGGGTCCAAGAAATTCCAGAGTTCACCAATACCTTCCATACCTTGCGCACCAAGTTGGGTATCAAAGAATCTGAATGACATTTGATTCTGAAATACCATGGGGCTCTACATAGATACATCTAGACTGAAATGGATTTTCTGGACATTTCATCACTCGGTGTTGCTTATCATTATGTTGTTAAAATTGAGCAGAAATTTAAGTACCAGAACAAACAGGAGTTCGGGTCTGCAAATCCGCAACAACCAAAGTATGAAAAAGACGACCCTAACAAACAGTCTCCTGAAAACTAGTCCAAGACACAGGAAAAGAAGGGTCACGAGAAGACAAAGAAGGACACTGAAAAATGGTGCGAATTCCACAAAATCCCCTGGCACAACATCGATGAATGTCGATCAAAATAGTCATTGGTGGCCGAGATCAAAGATAAAGAGCCGAACCTTGATTCTGAATCTGATTCTGAAAATAATGGTAAAGGATAGATCATTGACGCAGAACCCACTGCTATTGTCATGACCGCAACAATTCAACCAAAAGAACCAATAGATCCCAAAGAGGGGAACATCTTTTTCATTCACAAATGTGGGTGAAGGGGAACCTACTGCATTTTATTGTTGATAGCGGAAGCCAGAAGAACCTCATCTCAGCAAAGGTCATCAAATAGTTCAGATTGTCGACAACACCACATCCACAACCATACAACATCAGGTGGCTTCGTCAAGGAAGAGATCTCCGTGTCAGCCAGCAATGTCGATTTTCATATGGCATCCATCCCTTCAAGGATGAGGTATTATGTGATGTTTCCCCACTGGATGTCTGTGATGTTCTCTTGGGCCAACCATATATGTGGAAGTGCCATGTTGTTTACGAGTCTCGACCCCACCATGTCATTGTTTCTCTGGGGGGTCATCTCTAAAGAATACCAGAGGTAGTTCCAACTATTGTTCCACCTCAAAAGTGTCGCAAGGTAGTATCTCATACTACAAAACTCATCTTCTTCACAATTTGTTTAGAAGGGGAACGAAAGGACACTGCAACCACTACAACCTCGCCCCCTCCACCTTCTATCCAATAGAAGTAGGTTGATAAGGTTGCAGCAAAGCACAAAGATTCCTTCTACACACCTTCCTCTCATGTATATCGACTTGTTGAACAACCTCAGCTTCAACAAGTTCATGACAGACTTCAAAAAACTAAGCAGCACGACGTCTCCAAAAATACAAGTAGCTCACCAAGATGCAGATCCAGTAAAAATTTTCCCCTCTCCCTCGCGAAATCAATGCAATGGACATCATTGATTCCTAAGGAAGTAGGATTGATCTAGGTGTATATCGGTGGCCACCCACCTTTTCCCACTAGCTCAAAACAATTTTCTGGCAATTTTGGCAATTTACTATTTTTAACAGGTTTCAACTTATGAGGCCATTCTGAGCACCTAAATGAAGGGTTTTTGAGATTGATGTTCTCAATTATATTCAAATGTGTGATTGAACCCCCTAAATTAATCTCCTCGACGATACCTTTCCAATGAGCTATCATATGCCTAAAACGGAGATCGTATGCAAAAGTTACGACCCCGAGAAGTTGATGTACTAAGTTACCCAAACGGGGCCCACATGACTTTTGGTGCTTCATCTCCTAGGGTTAGGTTTTTGGATGGCTAGGGTTTTTTGCATTCCTGTTTATTGTAAAAATGCCTTCAAAGCCTCATTGTAAGCATCTTCTTGCGAATGCGAGTAGCCGCCACATCTCTTCTCAAAGTTTAGCTGCCACCATTCTAGCAAGTCTTTCACTCTGTATTTTTATAGTCTCTATACATTTATTTCATTAATAGAAATCATGTATTACTGTATTTCTATGTTTATGGTTGCATATTTGATATATTTATGTTATATTATTGGATATACGCGATATCTCTGTGCATTTCTTTATTATATCTCCTCTCTCATTTCATGCCGAAAATAATCTGGATCAGTGGTATCAGAGCAAGCTGCTCTTGATCATTTTTTTCAGTGCATGTCCTCGGCGAGGTCCGAGTATATCAAGTTGGGTCTCGAGATTGTCTCTCTTTAAGACAACTGTTGTCACACACCCAATAAACCCTCAATGGCAGAAGAAAATAAAAACGACGGAGCATATGATCCTATCAATCTGTTGCTTGAGCAAGCTCTCATGCGACAGAGGGACAAGATGATGGAGAATTTTTCCCACATACTTCAACACCTGCCGATAGAAAGAGGCACATCTTCATCAAGCAGCCACTTTGGAGGCACCTCTTCTTTAAACATACAAGTTAATTTTGATATTCTTGTATTTGAAGGACAGATAGATGCAGAAGCCCTAGAAAAATGGTTAACTCTGCTAGAAAGTTATTTCTTTGTTCACAATTTTTCCAACAAAGAAAAGATCACCTTCGCACTTCTTAAAGCTCTCCCTCATGTTTGGAATATATGGGGTCAAGCCCACTTTGGATTTTTTTGTGGATGCGGTAAAGGAACAGTATTACCCTGTTGGTAACTATGAGGACCAATACGTGAGATGGACCACACTGCAGCAAGAGAGGGGCCAAATAATTCTAGAGCTGACCAATAGCTTCCATACCTTGCGCACCAAGTTGGGTATCAAAGACTCCGAACAACATTTTGTTCTGAAATACCGTGGGGCTCTACACAGATACATCCAGACTGAAATGGATTTTCTGGACATCTCATCACTCGGTGTTGCTTATCGATATGTTGTTAAAATTGAACAGAAATTTATGCACCAGAACAAATGGGAGTTCGGATCTGCAAATCCGCAACAATCAAAGTATGACAAAGATGACCCTAAAAAATAGTCTACTGAAAACTAGTCCAAGACACAGGAAAAGTAGGGTCACAGGAAGAAAAAGAAGGACACTGGAAAATGGTGTGAGTTCCACAAAATCCCCTGGCACAACACCGATGAATGTCGATCAAAACAATCATTGGTGGTTGAGATCAAAGACAAAGAGCAGAACCCTGATTCAAGATATGATTCTGAAAAATAATGGTAAAGCACATATCATTGACGCAGACCCCACTGCTATTGTCGTGATCGCGACAATTCAACTAGAAGAACCAATAGATCCCGAAGAGGGGGAACACCTTTTTCATTCACAAATGTGGGTGAAGGGGACCCCTCTACATTTTATTTTTGATAGCATAAGCCAGAATATCCTCATCTCAGTAGAGGTCGTCAAACAATTGGAATTGTCGACAACACCACACCCACAACCATACAACATCGGGTGGCTTCGCCAAGGATGAGATCTCTGTGTCAACCAGCAATATCGATTGCCATATGAAATCCATCCCTTCAAGGATGAGGTATTATGTGATGTTTCCCCACTGGATGTATGTGATGTTCTCTTGGGCCAAACATATATGTGGAAGCACCATGTTGTTTATGAGTCTCGACCCCGCCGTGTCATTGTTTATCTGGGGGGTCATCTCTATAGAATACCAGAGGTAGTTCCAACTATTATTCCACCTAAAAAGTATCGCAAGGTAGTATCTCATACTGCAAAATACATCTTCTTCACAATATTTTAAGAAGGGGAATGGAAGGACACTACAACCACTACAGCCTCGCTCCCTACACCTTCTATCCAAGAGAAGCAGGTCGATAAGGTTGCAGCAAAGTGAAAAGATTCCTTCTACACACATTCCTCTCACATAGATCGACTTGTTGAATAACCTTTGCTTCAACAGGTTCATCAAAGACTTCCACAAACTAAGCAGTGCGACGTCTCCAACAATACAAGCAGCTCACCAAGATGCAGATCAAGTAAATGCTTTTACCTCTCCCCCGGAAACTCAACGCAATGGAAACCATTGCTTCCTAAGGAGGGAGGATTGATCCAGGTGGATATCAATGGCCACCCACCTTTTTTGACTTGCTCAAAACAGTTTTCTACCAATTTTGGCAATTTACTATTTTTAACAGGTTTTAACTTCCAGGGCCATTTTGAGGGCCTAAATGAAGGTTTTTTGAGATCGATATTCTCAATTATAGTCGAAGGCATGATTGATCCCCCAAAAATAATCTCCTTGATGATACCTTTCCAACGAGCTATTATACGCTTAAAACGGAGATCGTATGGAAAAGTTACGACCCCGGGAAGTTGACGTACTAACTTACCTAAACGAGGTCCACATGCCTTTTGGTGCTTCATCTCCTAGGGTTAGATTTTTGGATGGCTAGGGTTTTTGGCATTATTTTTTATTGTAAAAATGCCTTCAGAGCCTCATTTTAAGCATCTTCTTGTGAATGTGAGTAGCCGCCACATCTCTTCTCAGAGATAAGCTGCCACCATTCTAGCGAGTCTTTCACTCTGTATTTTTATAGTCACTGTACATTTCTTTCATTAATAGAAATCATGTATTACTGTATCTATATGTTTATGGTTGCATCTATGATATATTTATGTTATATTATTGGATATACACGATATCTCTTTGCATTTCTTTATTATATCTCCGCTCTCATTTCGTGCCAAAAATAATCTTGATCAGTGGTACCAGAGCAGGCTTCTCTTGATTGATTTTTTAAGTGCATGTCCCCGACGAGGTCCGAGTATAGCAAGTTGGGTCTCGATCTTGTCTCTCTTGAAGACAGCCACTCTCGCACACCCAAGAAACCCTCAATGGTGGAAGAAAAGAAAAATGACGGAGCAGACAATCCTATGAATCTGTTGCTTGAGCAAGCTCTCACGCGACAGAGGGATGAAATGATGGAGAATTTTTCCCACATCCTTCAACGCCTGCCAATAGAAAAGGGTGCATCCTCATCAAGCGGCCACTTTGGAGGCTCCTCTCCTTTCAAGGTACAATTTAATTTTGATATTCCTATATTTGAAGGATAGATAGATGCAAAAGCCCTAGAAAAATGGTTAACTCTGCTAGAAGGCTATTTCTCTGTTCACAATTTTTTTGACAAAGAAAAGATCACCCTTGCACTCCTTAAATCTATCCCTCATGTCAAACAATGGTGGGAAACTTATTGGGAGAAAATTTTCACATAAGAGTCTGAAATATATGGGTTCGAGCCCACTTGGGATTTTTTTGTGGATGCAGTAAAGGAACAACATTACCATGTTGGCAACTATGAGGACCAATACATGAGATGGACCACACTGTGGAAACAAAGGGGCCAAGCAGTTTCGGAGTTCACCAATACCTTCCATACCTTGCGCACCAAGTTGGGTATCAAAGACTCCAAATGACATTTGGTTCTGAAATATCATTGGGCTCTACAAATATACATATAGACTGAAATGGATTTTCTGGACATCTCATCACTCAGTGCTGCTTATCGATATGTTGTTAAAATTGAGAAGAAATTTAATCACCAGAACAAATGGGAGTTCAGGTATGAAAATCCGTAACAACCAAAGTATGACAAAGATAACCCTAACAAACAGTCTCCTGAAAACCAGTCCAAGACACAGGAAAAGAAGGGTCACAGGAAGACAAAGAAGGACACTAGAAAATGGTGTGATTTCCACAAAATCCCCTGGAACAACACCGATGAATGTCAATCAAAACAGTCATTGGTGGCTAAGATCAAAGACAAAGAGCCGAACCCTAATTCAAAATCTGATTCTGAAAATAATGGTAACGGAAAGATCATTGACACAGACCCCACTGCTATTGTCGTGACCGTAGCAATTCAACCAGAAGAACCAACAGATCCCGAAGAGGGGGAATGCCTTTTCGATTCACAAATGTGGGTGAAAGGGACCCTGCTACATTTTATTGTTGATATAAGAAGCCAGAAGAACCTCATCTCAACAGAGGTCATCAAACAGTTGGGATTGTCGACAACACCACACCCATAGCCATACAACATCGGCTAGCTTCGCCAAGGACGAGATTTCTGTGTCAGCCAGCAATGTTGATTGTCATACGGCATCCAGCACTTCAAGGATGAGGTATTATGTGATGTTTCCCCACTGGATTTCTGTGATGTTCTCTTGGGCCAACCATATATGTGGAAGCGCCATGTTGTTTATGAGTCTCGACCCCACCGTGTCATTGTTTCTCTGGGGGGTCATCTCTATAGAATACCAGAGGTAGTTCCAACTATTGTTCCACATTAAAAGTGTCGCAAGGTAGTATCTCATATTGCAAAACTCATCTTCTTCACAATTTGTTCAGAAGGGGAATGAAAGGACACTACAACCACTACAGCCTCACCCCCTACACCTTCTATCCAACAGAAGAAGGTCAATAAGGTTGCAGCAAAGTGAAAATATTTCTTCTACACACATTCCTCTCATATAAATTGACTTATTGAACAACCTTAGCTTCAACAGGTTCATGACAGACTTCCACAAACTAATCAACGCGATGTCTCCAGCAATACAAGTAGCTCACCAAGATGCAGATCCAGTAAACGCTTTTCCCTCTCCCCTGGGAATTCAACACAATGGAGACCATTGCTTCCTAAGGAGGGAGGATTGATCCAGGTGGATATCGGTGGCCACCCACCTTTTTCAACTGGCTCAAAATAGTTTTCTTGCAATTTTGACAATTTACTATTTTTAACAGGTTTTAATTTTTGAGGTCATTTTGAGGGCCTAAATGAAAGTTTTTTTAGATCAAGGTTCTCAATTATATTTGAAGGCATTATTAATCCCCCAAAATGAATCTTCTTGATGATACATTTCCAACAAGCTATCATACGTCTAAAACAGAGATCGTATGCAAAAGTTACGACCCCGGGAAGTTGATGTACTAACTTACCCAAACGGGGCCCACATGAATTTTGGCGCTTCATCTCCTAGGGTTAGGTTTTTGGATGGATAGGGTTTTGGGAATTCATTTTTATTGCAAAAAGGCCTTCAGAGCCTCATTGTAAGCATCTTCTTTCGAATGCGAGTAACCTCCACATCTCTTCTCAGAGATAAGCTGTCACCATTCTAGTGAGTCTTTCACTCTGTATTTTTACAGTCTCTATAAAATTATTTCATTAATAGAAATCATGTATTACTGTATCTCTCTATTTATGGTTTCATCTCTGATATATTTTTGTTAAATTATTGTATATACGCGATATTTTTGTGCATTTATTTATTATATCTCCGCTCTCATTCCTTGTCGAAAATAATCTGGATCAGTGGTATCAGAGCAGGCTGATCTTGATCGTTTTTTCAGTGCATGTCCCCGACGAGGTCTGAGTATAGAAATTTGGGTCTTGAACTTGTCTCTCTTGAATACCACTACTCTCACACACCCAAGAAACCCTCAATCATGGAAGAAAAGAAAAATGATGGAGCAGACGATCTTATCAATCTATTGCTTGAGAAATCTCTCACGTGACAGAGGGATGAAATGATGGAGAATTTTGCCCAAATCCTTCAACGTCTGACGATAGAAACATGCGCATCTTCATCAAGTAGCCACTTTGGAGGCACCTCTCCATTATAGGTACAAGTTAATTTGTATATTCCTGCATTTGAAGGACAGATAGATGCAGAAGCCCTAGAAAAATGGTTAACTCTGCTAAAAGGTTATTTCTTTGTTCACAATTGTTTCGACAAAGAAAATATCACCTTCACGTTCCTTAAAGCTCTCCCTCATGTCAAACATTGGTGGAAAACTTACTAGGAAAAAAGTTCCACAGAAGATTCTGGAATATATGGGGCCGAGGCCACTTGGGATTTTTTTGTGTATCCGGTAAAGGAACAATATTACCCTGTTGGCAACTATGAGGACCAATACATGAGATGGACCACACTTCGGTAAGAGAGGGGCCAAGCAGTTCTAGAGTTCACAAATGTCTTCCATACCTTGCGCACCAAGTTGGGTATCAAATACTCTCAACAACATTTGGTTCTGAAATACCGTGGGGCTCTACAAATATACATCCAGACTAAAATGGATTTTCGGGACATCTCATCACTCAGTACTGCTTATCGATATGCTGTTAAATTTGAGCAGAAATTTAAGCACCAAAAAAATGGGAGTTCGGGTTTGCAAATCCACAACAACCAAAGTATGACAAAGACGACCCTAACAAACAATCTCCTGAAAACCAGTGCAAGACACAAGAAAAGAAGGGTCATGGAAAGACTAAGAAGGACACAAGAAAATGGTGCGAGTTCCACAAAATCCCCTGGCACAGCACCGATGAATGTCGATCAAAACATTCATTGGTGGTTGAGATCAAAGACAAAGAGTCAAACCTTGATTCTGAATCTGATTCTGAAAATAATGGTAAAGGACAGATCATTGACACAGACCCCACTACTATTGTCGCGATCGTTGCAATTCAACTAGAAGAACCAATAGATCCGGAAGATGGGGAACACCTTTTTCATTCACAAATGTGGGTGAAGGGGACCCCGCTACATTTTATTGTTGATAGCGGAAGCCAGAAGAACCTCATCTCAACAGAGATCGTCAAACAGTTGGGATTGTCGACAACACCACACCCACAACCATACAACATCGGGTGG
Source organism: Picea engelmannii (assembly GCA_009831015.1). Taxonomy (NCBI): domain Eukaryota; kingdom Viridiplantae; phylum Streptophyta; class Pinopsida; order Pinales; family Pinaceae; genus Picea; species Picea engelmannii. The sequence continues at coordinate 168,364 of ML781521.1, read as the reverse complement.
CTTTTTCAAGGACGAGATCTCCATGTCAACCAGCAATGTTGATTGTCATATGACATCAAGCCCTTCAAGGATGAGGTATTATGTGATGTTTCCCCACTGGATGTCTGTGATGTTCTCTTGGGCCAACCATATATGTGGAAGCGCCATGATGTTTATGAGTCTCGACCTTGCTGTGTCATTGTTTCTTTGGGGGGTCATCTCCACAGAATACCAGAGGTAGTTCCAACTATTGTTCCACCTAAAAACTATCACAAGGTAGTATCTCATACTGCAAAACTCATCTTCTTCACAATCTATTCAGAAGGGGAATGGAAGGACACTACAACCACTAAAGCCTTTCCCCCTACACCTTCTATCCAATAGAAGCAGGTCGATAAGGTTGCAAAAAAGAGCAAAGATTCCTTCTACACACCTTCCTCTCATGTAGATCAACTTGTTGAATAGCCTCAACTTCAACAGGTTCATGACAGACTTCCACAAACTAAGCAGCGCAACGTCTCCAGCAATACAAGAAGCTCACCAAGATGCAGATCCAATAAACGCTTTTCCCTCTCCCCTGGGAACTCAACCCAATGGATACCATTGCTTCCTAAGGAGGGAGGATTGATTTAGGTGGATATCATTGGCCACCCACCTTTTTCGACTGGATTATAACAGTTTTCTGGCAATTTTGGAAATTTACTATTTTCAACAGGTTTTAACTTCCGGTGCCATTTTGAGGGCCTAAATGAAGTTTTTTTGAGATCGAAGTTCTCAATGATAGGTGAAGGCATGATTGATCCCCCAAAATGAATATCCTTGATGATACATTTCCAACGAGCTATCATACGCCTAAAATGGAGATCGTATGCAAAAGTTACGACCTCGAGAAGTTGATGTACTAACTTACCCAAACGGGGCCCACATGACTTTTGTGCTTCATATCCTAGGGTTAGGTTTTTGGATGGCTAGGGTTTTTGGCATTCCTGTTTATTGTAAAAAGGCCTTCAAAGCCTCATTGTAAGCATCTTCTTACAAATGCGAGTAGCCGCCACATCTCTTCTTAGAGATAAGTTGCCACCATTCTAGCGAGTCTTTCACTCTGTATTTTTACAGTCTTTGTACATTTATTTCATTAATATAAATCATGTATTACTGTATCTCTGTGTTTATGGTTGCATCTTTGATATATTTCTGTTATATTATTGGATATACATGATATCTCTGTGCATTTATTTATTATATCTCTGCTCTCATTTCGTGCCGAAAATAATCTGGATCAGTGGTATCAGAGCAGGCTTCTCTTGATCATTTTTTTTAGTGCATGTCCCCGAAGAGGTTCATGACATACTTCCACAGGTTCATGATAGACTTCCACAAACTAAGCAGCATGATGTCTCCATCAATACAAGCAGCTCACCAAGATGCAGATCCAGTAAATGTTTTTCCCTCTCCCCCGGGAACTCAACGCAATGGAGACCATTGCTTTCTAAGGAGGGAGGATTGATCTAGGTGGATATCGGTGGCCACCCACCTTTTTCTACTGGCTCAAAACAAGTTTCTTGTAATTTTGGCAATTTACTATTTTTAATAGGTTTTAACTTCCGGTGCCATTTTGAGGGCCTAAATGAAGGTTTTTCAAGATCGATGTTCTCAATGATAGTTGAAGGCATGATTGAGCCCCCAAAGTGAATATCCTTAATGATACATTTCCAATGAGCTATCATATGTCTAAAATGGAGATCGTATTCAAACGTTATAACCCTGGGAAGTTGATGTACTAACTTACCCAAATGGGGCCCACATGACTTTTGGCGCTTCATCTCCTAGGGTTGGGTTTTTGGATGGCAAGGGTTTTGGGCATTCGTTTTTATTGCAAAAATGCCTTCAGATCCTCATTATAAGCATCTTTTTGCAAATGCGAGTAGCCGCCACATCTCTTCTCAGAGATAAGCTACCACCATTCTAGCGAGTCTTTCACTCTGTATTTTTACAGTCTCTGTACATTTCTTTCATGAATATAAATCGTGTATTACTGTATCTCTGTGTTTATGGTTGAGTCTCTGATATATTTATGTTATATTATTGGATATACGCAATAACTATGTTCATTTATTTATTATATCTCCGCTCTCATTTCGTGTTGAAAATAATCTGGATCAGTGGTATGAGAGCAGGCTTCTCTCGATCATTTTTTTCATTGCATGTCCTTGACGAGGTCCAAGTATAGCAAGTTGGCTCTCAAACTTGTCTTTTTTGAATACCACTGCTCTCTCACACCCAAGAAACCCTCAATGGTGGAAGAAAAGAAAAACGACAGAGCAGACGATCCTATAAATTTTTTGCTTGAGCAAACTCTCACGCGACAGAGGGACGAAATGATGGATAATTTTTCCCACATCCTTCAATGCCTGCCAATAGAAATAGGTGCATCTTCATCAAGAGACCACTTTGGAGGCACCTCTCCTTTCAAGGTACAAGTTATTTTTGATATTTTTGTATTTGAAGGACAGATAGATGCAGAAGCCCTAGAAAAATGGTTAACTCTGATAGAAGGCTATTTCTCTGTTCACAATTTTTTCGACAAAGAAAATATCAACTTCGCACTCCTTAAAGCTCTCCCTCATGTCAAACATTGGTGGGAAACTTACTGGGATAAAAGCACCAAGTTGGGTATCAAAGACTACGAACGATATTTGGTTCTGAAATACCATGGGGCTCTACACAGATACATCTAGACTAAAATGGATTTTCTAGACATCTCATCACTCAGTGCCGCTTATCGATATGTTGTTAAAATTGAGAAGATATTTAAGCACCAGAACAAACGAGATTTCGGGTCTGCAAATCCGCAACAACCAAAGTATGAAAAAGACTACCCTAACAAACAGTCTCCCGAAAACCATTCCAAGACACAGGAAATGAAGGGTCACAGGAAGACAAAGAAGGACACCGGAAAATGGTGCGAGTTCCACAAAATCCCCTTGCACAACACCGATGAATTTTGATTAAGACAGTCATTAGTGGCTGAGATCAAAGACAAAGAGTCGAACCCTGATTCAGAATCTGATTCTGAAAATAATGGTAAAGGACAAATCATTGACGTAAACCCCACTGCTATTGTCGCGATCACAGCAATTCAACCAAAAGAACCAACAGATCCCAAAGAGGGGGAACGCCTTTTTCATTCACAAATGTGGGTGAAGGGGACCTGACTGGATTTTATTGTTGATAGCAGAAACCAGAAGAACCTCATCTCAACAAAGGTCATCAAACAGTTGGGATTGTCGACAACACCACACCCACATCCATATAACATCGGGTGGCTTCACCAAGGACGAGATCTTTGTGTCAGCCAGCAATGTCGATTGTCATACGGCATCCAACCCTTCAAGGATGAGGTATTATGTGATGTTTCCCCACTGGATGTTTGTGATGTTCTCTTGGGCCAACCATATATGTGGAAGCACCATGTTGTTTATGAGTCTCGACCCCACCATGTCATTGTTTCTCTGGGGGGTCATATCTATAGAATACCAGAGGTAGTTCCAACTATTGTTCCACCTAAAAAGTGTCGTAAGGTAGTATCTCATACTGCAAAACTCATCTTCTTCACAATCTATTCAGAAGGGGAACAGAAGGACACTGCAACCACTACAGCCTCACCCCCTGCACCTTATATCCAATAGAAGCAGGTCGAAAAGGTTGCAACAAAGCGCAAATATTCCTTCTACACACCTTCCTATCGTGTATATCGACTTGTTGAACAGCCTCAGCTTCAACAGGTTCATGACAGACTTCCACATTCTAAGAAGCGTGACATCTCCAACAGTGCAAGCAGCTCACCAAGATGCAGATCTAGTAAATGCTTTTCCCTCTCCCCCGGGAACTCAACGCAATGGAGACAATTTCTTCCTAAGGAGGGAGGATTGATCCAAGTGGATATCGGTGGCCACCCACCTTTTTCAACTGGCTCAAAACAGTTTTCTGCCAATTTTGGCAATTTACTATTTTTAACAGGTTTTAACTTCCAGGGCAATTTTGAGGGACTAAATGAAGGTTTTTCGAGATATATGTTCTCAATGATATCCAAAGGAATTATTTATCCCTCACAATGAATATCCTCGATGATACATTTCCAACGAGCTATCATACGCCTAAAACGGAGATCATATGCAAAAGTTACAACCCAGGGAAGTTGATGTACTAACTTACCCAAACAGGGCCCACATGACTTTTGGCGCTTCATCTCCTAGGGTTAGGTTTTTGGATGGATAGGATTTTTTGCATTCCTGTTTATTGTAAAAAGGCCTTCAGAACCTCATTGTAAGCACCTTCCTGGAAATGCGAGTAGCCGCCACATCTCTTCTCAGAGATAAGCTTCCACCATTCTAGCGAGTCTTTCACTCTGTATTTTTACAGTCTCTGTACATTTCTTCCATTAATATAAATCATATATTACTGTATCTTTATGTTTATGGTTGCATCTCTAATATATTTGTGTTATATTATTGTATATACACGATATATCTGTGCATTTCTTTATTATATATCCTCTCTCATTTCGTGCTGAAAATAATTTGGATCAGTGGTATCAAAGCAGGCTACTCTTGATCACTTTTTTTAGTGCATGTCCCAGACGAGGTCCGAGTATAGCAAGTTGGGTCTCGAGCTTGTCTCTCCTGAATAAAAAGGCTCTCTCACACCAAAGAAACCCTCAATGGTGGAAGAAAATAAAAAAGACGGAGAAAACGATCCTATCAATCTATTGCTTGAGCAAGCTCTCACGCGACAGAGTGACGAAATGATGGAGGATTTTTCCCACGTCCTTCAATGCTTACCGATAGCAACAGACGCATCTTCATCAAGAAGAAACTTTGGATTCACCTCTCCTTTCAAGGTACAATTTAATTTTGATATTCCTATATTTGAAGGACAGATAGATGCAGAAGCCCTAGAAAAATGGTTAACTCTGCTAGAAGGCTATTTCTTTGTTCACAATTTTTCCGAAAAATAAAAGATCACCTTCGCACTCCTTAAATCTCTCCCTCATGTCAAACATTGGTGGGAAACTTGCTGGGAGAAAAGTTCCATAGAAGGGTCTGGAATATACGGGGCCGAGCCCACTTAGGATTTTTTTATGGATGCGGTAAAGGAACAGTATTACCCTGTTGGCAACTATGAGGACCAATACATGAGATGGACCAAACTGCGGCAAGAGAGGGGCCAAAAAATTCTGGAGTTCACCAATACCTTTCGTACCTTGTGCACCAAGTTGGGTATCAAATACTCTGAACGACATTTGGTTCTGAAATACCATGGGGCTCTACACAGATACATCCAGACTGAAATGGATTTTGTTGACATCTCATCACTCGGTGTTGCTTATCGATATGCTATTAAAATTGAGGAGAAATTTAAGCACTAGAGAAAACGGGAGTTTGGGTCTGCAAATCCGCAACAACCAAAGTATGACAAAGACGACCCTAAAAAACAGTGTCCTGAAAACCAGTTCAAGACACAGGTAAAGAAGGGTCACAGGAAGACAAAGAAGGGCACCAGAAAATGGTGTGAGTTCCACAAAATCCCCTGGCACAACACCGATGAATATTAATCAAAACAGTCATTGGTGGCCGAGATCAAAGGCAAAGAGCCAAACCCTAATTCTGAATCTGATTCTGAAAATAATGGTAAAGGACAGATCATTGACGCAGACCCCACTGCTATTTTCACGATCGCAACAATTCAACCAAAAGAACCAACAGATCCCGAAGAGGGGGAACACCTTTTTCATTCACAAATGTGGGTGAAGGGGACCCCGCTGCATTTTATTGTTGATAGTGGAAGCCATAAGAACCTCATCTCAGCAGAGGTCGTCAAACAGTTTAGATTGTTGACAACACCACACCCATATCCATAAAATATTGAGTGGCTTCGCCAAGGATGAGATCTCGGTGTCAGCTAGCACTATCGATTGTCATACGACATATAGGCCTTCAAGGATGAGGTATTATGTAATGTTGGCCCATTGGATGTATGTGATGTTCTCTTGGGCCAACCATATATGTGGAAGCACCATGTTGTTTATGAGTCTCGACCCCACCGTGTCATTGTTTCTCTGGGGGGTCATCTCTACAGAATACTAGAGGTAGTTCCAACTATTTTTCCACCTAAAAAGTGTTGCAAGGTAGTATCTCATACTGTAAAACTCATATTCTTCACAAACTGTTCAAAAGGGGAACAAAAGGACACTGCAACCACTAGAGCCTCGCCCCCTGCACCTTCTATCCAACAAAAGCAGGTCGATAAGGTTGCAGCAAAGCACAAATATTCCTTCTACACACCTTACTCTCATGTAGATCGACTTGTTGAACAGCCTCAGCTTCAACAGGTTCATGACAGACTTCCACAAATTAAGCAGCGCAACGTCTCCAGCAATACAAGCAGCTCACCAAGATGCAGATCCAATAAATGATTTTTCCTCTTCCCTGGGTACTCAACGCAATGGATACCATTGCTTCCTAAGGAGGGAGGATTGATCTAGGTGGATATCGGTGGCCACCCACATTTTCCAACTGGCTCAAAACAATTTTCTGGCAATTTTGGCAATTTACTATTTTTAACAAGTTTTAACTTTCAGGGCCATTTTGAGGGCCTAAATAAAGGTTTTTTCAGATCAAGGTTATCAATTATAACTAAAGGCATTATTGAACCCCCAAAATGAATCTCCTCTACAATACCTTTCCAACGAGCTATCATATACCTAAAATGAAGATTGTATGCAAAAGTTACGACCTCGGGAAGTTGATGTATTAACATACCCAAATGGGGCCCACATGACTTTTGGCGCTTCATCTCCTAGGGTTAGGTTTTTGGATGGCTAGGATTTCAGGCATTCCTGTTTATTGTAAAAATTCCTTTAGAGCCTCATTGTAAGCATCTTCTTGTGAATGTGAGTAGCCGCCACATCTCTTCTCAGAGATAAGCTGCCACCATTCTAGCGAGTCTTTCACTCTGTATTTTTATAGTCTCTGTACATTTCTTTCATTAATAGAAATCATGTATTACTGTATCTCTGTGTTTATGGTTCCATCTCTGATATATTTATGTTATATTATTGGATATACGTGATATCTCTATGCATTTATTTATTATATCTCCACTATCATTTCATGCCGAAAATAATTTGGATTAGTGGTATCAGAGCAGGCTGCTCTTGATCATTTTTTTCAGTGCATCTCCCCGACTAGGTCCGAGAATAGCAAGCTGGGTATCGAGCTTGTCTCTCTTGAATATAACCGCTCTTCCACACCCAAGAAACCCTCAACGGTGGAAGAAAAGAGAAACGACGGAGCAGACAATCCTATCAATTTGTTGCTTGAGCAAGCTCTCACGTGACAGAGGGACGAAATTATGGAGAATTTTTCCCACATACTTCAACGCCTATCATTAGCAAATGGTGCATCTTCATCAAGTGGCCACTTTGGAGGCACCTTTCCTTTCAAGATACAATATAATTTTGATATTCCTGTATTTGAAGGACAGATAGATGCAAAATCCCTAGAAAAATGGTTAACTCTACTAGAAGGCTATTTCTCTCTTCACAATTTTTTCGTCAGAGAAAAGATCAGCTTCGCAGTCCTTTAAGCTCTCCCTCATGTCAAACATTGGTGGGAAACTTACTAGGAGAAACGTTCCACAGAAGAGTCTGGAATATATGGGGCCAAGCCCACTTAGGACTGTTTCATGGATATGATAAAGGAACAATATTACCCTGTTGGCAACTATGAGGACCAATGCATGAGATGGACCACACTGCGGCAAGAGAGGGGCCAAGCAGTTCTGGATTTCACCAATACCTTCCATACCTTGCACACCAATTTGGGTATCAAAGACTCCGAATGACATTTGGTTCTGAAATATCGTGGGGCTCTACACAGATACATCCAGACTGAAATGGATTTTCTGGACATCTCATCACTCGGTGCTAATTATCTATATGATGTTAAAATTGAGTAGAAATTTAAGCACCAGAACAAACAGGAGTTAGGGTATGAAAATCCGCAACAACCAAAGTATGACAAATACGACCCTAAAAAACAGTCTCCTGAAAACCAGTCCAAGACACAAGAAAAGAAGGGTCACGGGAAGACAAAGAAGGACACCATAAAATGGTGTGAGTTCGACAAAATCCCCTGGCACAACACCGATGAATGTCGATCAAAACAGTTATCGGTGGCCGATATCAAAGACAAAGAACCGAACCCTGATTCAGAATCTGATTTTGAAAATAATGGTAAAGGATAGATCATTGACAGAGGCCCCACTACTATTGTCACAACCGCAGCAATTCAACCAGAAGAACCAACAGATCTCGAAGAGGGGGAATTCCTTTTTCATTCACAAATGTGGGTGAAGGGGACCCCGTTGCATTTTATTGTTCATAGCGGAAGCAAGAAGAACCTCATCTCAACAGAGGTCATCAAACAGTTGGGATTGTCGACAACACCCCACTCACATCCATACAACTTCGGGTGGCTTCACCAAGGATGATCTCTCTCTGTCAGCCAACAATGTCGATTGTCATACGGCATCCAGCCCTTCAAGGATGAGATATTATGTGATGTTTTCCCACTGGATGTCTGTGATGTTCTCTTGGGCCAACCATATATGTGGAAGCGCCATGGTGTTTATGAGTCTCAACCCCACAGTGTCATTGTTTCTCTTGGGGGTCATATCTACAGAATACTAGAGGTAGTTCCAACTATTGTTCCACCTAAAAAGTGTCGCAAGGTAGTATCTCATACTGCAAAACTCATCTTCTTCAAAATCTGTTCAGAAGGGGAATACAAGAACACTGCAACCACTACAGCCTCTCCCCCTGCACCTTCTATCCAACAAAAGCAGGTTGATAAGGTTGCAGCAAAGCGCAAATATTCCTTCTACACACCTTCCTATCATGTAGATCAACTTGTTGAACAGCCTCAGCTTCAACAGGTCCATGACAGATTTACACAAACTAAGCAGCGCGATGTCTCCAGCAATACAAGCAGCCCACCAAGATGCAAATTCAGTAAATACTTTTTCCTCTCCCCTGGGGATTCAACACAAAGGATACCATTGCTTCCTAAGGAGGGAGGATTGATCCAGGCGGATATCGGTAGCCACCCACCTTTTCCGACTAGCTCAAAACAGTTTTCTGGCAATTTACTATTTTTAACAGGTTTTAACTTCCGAGGCCATTTTGAGGGCCTAGATGAAGGTTTTTCAAGATCGAGGTTCTCAATGATAGCCAAAGGCATGATTGAGCCTCCAAAATGAATCTCCTTGATGATACCTTTCAAATGAGGTATCATACGCCTAAAACAGAGATCGTATGGAAAAGTTACGACCCTAGGAAGTTGATGTACTAACTTACCCAAACGGGGCCGACATGACTTTTGGCGCTTCATCTCCTAGGGTTAGGTTTTTGGCATTCCTGTTTAAAGTAGAAAGGCCTTCAGAGCCTCATTGTAAGCATCTTCTTGCGAATGTGAGTAGCCGCCACATCTCTTCTTACAGATAAGTTGCCACCATTATAGTGAGTCTTTCACTCTGTATTTTTACAGTCTCTATACATTTCTTTCATTAATAAAAATCGTGTATTATTGTATCTCTTTGTTTATGCTTGCATCTCTAATATATTTCTATTATATTATTGCATATACGGGATATCTCTATGCATTTCTTTATTATATCTCCACTCTCATTTCGTGCTGAAAATAATCCGGATCAGTGGTATCAGAGCAGGTTACTCTTGATCATTTTTTTCAGTGCATGTCCCCGACGAGGTCCAAGTATAGCAAGTTGGGTCTCGAGATTGTCTCTCTTTAATACAACTACTCTCGCACACCCAAGAAACCCTCAATGACGGAATAAAAGAAAAACGATGGAGCAGACGATCCTATCAATCTGTTTCTTGAGCAAGCTCTCACTCGATAGAGGGATGAAATGATGGAGAATTTTTCCCACATCCTTCAACCCCTATCGATAGCAACAGGCGCATCTTTATCAGGCGACCACTTTGGATGCACCTCTCCTTTCAAGGTACAAGTTAATTTTGATATTCCTGTATTTGAAGGATAGATACATGTAGAAGCCCTAGAAAAATGGTTAACTCTGCTAGAAGGTTATTTCTCTGTTCACAATTTTTCCGACAAAGAAAAGATCACCTTCGCACTCCTTAAAGATCTCCCTCATGTCAAACATTGGTGGGAAAATTACTATGAGAAAATTTCCACAGAAGAGTCTAGAATATATGGGGTCAAGCCCACTTTGGATTTTTTTGTGGATGCGGTAAAGGAACAGTATTACCCTGTTGGCAACTATGAGGACCAATACATGAGATATACCACACTACGGTAAGAGAGGGCCAGATAAGTTGAGAAGATCACCAATACCTTCCATACCTTCCGTACCAAGTTGGGTATCAAATACTCCGTATGACATTTGGTTCTGAAATACCGTGGGGCTCTCCATGGATACATCTAGACTAAAATGGATTTTTTGGACATCTCATCACTCAGTGTTGCTTATCGATATGTTGTTAAAATTGAGAAGAAATTTAAGCACCATAACAAACAGGAGTTTGGGTCTGCAAATCTACAACAACCAAAGTATGACAAATACGACCCTAACAAATAGTCTCCCAAAAATCAGTCCAAGACACAGGAAAAGAAGGGTCACGGGAAGATTAAGAAGGACACTGGAAAATGGTGCTAGTTCCACAAAATCCCTTGGCACAACATCGATGAATGTTGATCAAAATAGTCATTGGTGGTTGAGAATAAAGACAAAGAGGTGAACCCTGTTTCAGAATCTAATCTGAAAATAATGGTAAAGGACAGATCATTGACGCAGACCCCACTGCTATTGTCGCGACTGCAGCAATTCAACCAGAAGAACCAACAGATCTCGAAGAGGGGGAACGCCTTTTTCATTCACAAATGTGGGTGAAGGGGACCCCGCTGCATTTTATTGTTTATAGCGAAAGCCAGAAGAACCTCATCTCAGCAAAGGTCGTCAAACAGTTGGGATTGTCAACAACACCACACCCACAACCATACAACATCGGGTTGCTTCGCCAAGGACGAGATCTTTGTATCAGGTAGAAATGTTGATTTTCATACGACATCCAGACTTCAAGGATGACATATTATGTGATGTTTCCCCACTGGATTTCTGTGATATTCTCTCGGGCCAACCATATATGTGGAAGCGTCATTTTGTTTATGAGTCTCGACCCCATAGTGTCATTGTTTCTCTGGAGGGTCATCTCTACAGAATACCAAAGGTAGCTCCAACTATTGTTCCACCTAAAAAGTGTCGCAAGGTAGTATCTCATACTGCAAAACTCATCTTCTTCACAATCTGTTCAGAAGGGGAATGGAAAGACACTGCAACGACTACAACCTCGCCCCCTGCACCTTCTATCCAACAGAAGCAGGTCAATAAGGTTGCATCAAAGTACAAATATTCCTTCTACACACCTTCCTCTCATGTATATAAACTTTTTGAATAGCCTCAGCTTCAACAGGTTCATGACAGACTTCCACAAACTAAGCAGCGCGACGTCTCCAACAATACAAGAAGCTCACCAAGATGCAGATCCAGTAAACGCTTTTCCCTCTCCCCCGGGAAATCAACGCAATGGAGACAATTTCCTCGTAAGGAGGGAGGATTGATCCAGGTGGATATCGGTGGCCACCCACCTTTTCTGACTGGCTCAAAATAGTTTTCTGAAAATTTTGTCAATTTAATATTTTTAACAGGTTTTAACTTCCGGGCCCATTTTGAGGGCCTAATTGAAGGTTTTTCAATATCGAGGTTCTCAATGATATCCAAAGGCATTATTGAGCCCCCAAAATGAATCTCCTCAATGATATCTTTCCAATGAGCTATCATACGCCTAAAACAGAGATCGTATGCAAAAGTTATGACCCCGGGAAGTTAATGTACTAACTTACCCAAATAGGGCCCACATGACTTTTGGCGCTTTATCTCCTAGGGTTAGGTTTTTGGATGGCTAGGGTTTTTGGAATTCATGTTTATTGTAAAAAGGCCTTCAGAGCCTCATTGTAAGCATCTTCTTGCAAATGCGAGTAGCCGCCACATCTCTTCTCAGAGATAAGTTGCCACCATTCTGGTGAGTCTTTCAGTCTGTATTTTAACAGTCTCTGTACATTTCTTTCATTAATAGAAATCGTGTATTACTGTATCTTTGTGTTTATAGTTGCATACCTGATATATTTCTGTTATATTATTGCATATACGCGATATCTCTGTGCATTTCTTTATTATATCTCCGCTCTCATTTCGTGCCGGAAATAATCTGGATCAATGGTATCAGAGCAGGCTACTCTTGATCATTTTTTTCAGTGCATGTCCCCGATGAGGTCCGATTATAGCAAGTTGGGTCTAGATCTTGTCTCTATTGAATACAACTACTCTCGCACACCCAAGAAACCCTCAATGGCAGAAGAAAATAAAAACGACGGAGAAAACGAACTTATCAATCTGTTGCTTGAGCAAGCTCTCACGCAACAGAGAGAGGAAATGATGGAGAATTTTTCCCTCATCCTTCAACGTCTGCCGATATAAACAGGTGCATATTCATCAAGCGACCACTTTGGAGGCACCTCTCCTTTCAAGGTACAAGTCAATTTTGATATTCCTGTATTTGAAGGACAGATAGATGCAGAAGCCCTAGAAAAATGGTTAACTCTGCTAGAAGGTTATTTCTTTGTTCACAATTTTTCCAACAAAGAAAATATCACCTTCGCACTCCTTAAATCTCTCCATCATGTCAAACATTGGTGGGAAACTTATTGGGATAAAATTTCTATAGAAGATTCTGGAATATATGGGGCCGAGCCCACTTGGTATTTTTTTGTGGATGCGGTAAAGGAATAGTATTACCCTGTTGGCAAGTATGAGGACCAATACATGAGATGGACCACACTGGGGAAAGAGAGGGGCCAAGTAGTTCCAGATTTCACCAATACCTTCCATACCTTGTGCACCAAGTTAGGTATCAAAGACTCCGAACGACATTTGGTTCTGAAATGCCGTGGGGCTCTACATGGATACATCCAAATTGAAACAGATTTTCTAGACATCTCTTCACTTGGTGATGCTTATCGATATGTTGTTAAAATTGAGTAGAAATTTAAGCACCAGAACAAACGGGAATTCAGGTCTGCAAATCTGCAACAACCAAAGTATGACAAAGATGACCCTAACAAACAGTCTCCCGAAAACTAGTCGAAGACACAGGGAAACAAGGGTCACGGGAAGACAAAGAAGGACATCGAAAAATGGTGCAAGTTCCACACAAGCCCCTAGCACAACACTGATGAATGTCAATCAAAACATTCATTGGTGGTCAAGATCAAAGACAGAGCTAAACCTTCATTCAGAATCTAATTCTGAAAATAATGGTAAAGGAAAGATCATTGATGCAGACCCCACTGCTATTGTCGCGACCGCAAGAAGAACCAACAGATCCCGAAGAGGGGGAACACTTTTTTCATTCACTAATGTGGGTGAAGGGGACCCCACTGCATTTTATTGTTGATAGCAGAATCCAGAAGAATCTCATCTCAGTAGAGGTCGTCAAACAGTTGGGATTGTCGACAACACCACACCCATATCCATACAATATCGGGTGGCTTCGCCAAGGACGAGATCTCTATGTCAGCCAGCAATGTCGATTGTCATATGGCATCCATCCCTTCAAGGATGATGTATTATGTGATGTTGTCCCACTGGATTTATGTGATGTTCTCTTGGGCCAACCATATATGTGGAAGCGCCATGTTCTTTATGAGTCTCGACCCCACAGTGTCATTGTTTCTCTGGGGGATCATCTCTATAGAATACCAAAGGTAGTTCCAACTATTATTTCACCTAAAAAGTGTCACAAGGTAGTATCTCATACTGCAAAACTCATCTTCTTCACAATCTGTTCAGAAGGGGAACGAAAGGACACTGCAACCACTACAGCCTCGCCCCCTCCACCTTCTATCCAATAGAAGCAGGTCAATAAGGTTGTAGCAAAGCGCAAAGATTCATTCTACACACCTTCCTCTCATGTAGATCAACTTGTTGAACAACCTCAACTTCAACAGGTTCATGACAGACTTCCACAAACTAAGCAGTGCGACATCTTCAACAATACAAATAGCTCGCCAAGATGCAGATCCAGTAAATGCTTTTCCCTCTCCCACAGGAACTCAACACAATGGATACCATTGCTTCCTAAGGAGGGAGGATTGATCCAGGTGGATATCGGTGGCCACCCACCTTTTTCGACTGGCTCAAAATAGTTTTCTGACAATTTTGGCAATTTACTATTTTTAACAGGTTTTAACTTCCGGGGCCATTTTGAGGGCCTAAATGAAGTTTTTTCGAGATCTAGGTTTTCAATGATAGACAAAGGAATTATTGATCCCCTGGAATTAATCTCCTCATTGATACCTTTCCAACGAGCTATCATATGCCTAAAACGGAGATCATATGCAAAAGTTACAACCCTGGGAAGTTGATGTATTAACTTACCCAAACGGGGCCCACATGAATTTCGGTGCTTCATCTCTTAGGGTTAGGTTTTTGGATGGCTAGGGTTTTTGGTATTCCTATTTATTGTAAAAAGGCCTTCAGAGCCTCATTGTAAGCATCTTCTTGTGAATGCAAGTAGCTGCCACATCTCTTCTCAGAGATAAGCTGCCACCATTCTAGCGAGTCTTTCACTCTGTATTTTTACAGTCTCTATACATTTCTTTCATTAATAGAAATCGTGTGTTACTATATCTCTGTGTTTATGGTTTCATCTCTGATATATTTCTGTTATATTATTGGATATACACAATATCTCTGTGCATTTCTTTATTATATCTCTGCTCTCATTTTGTGCCGAAAATAATCTGGATCAAAGCCAGAGTGGGAATTGGGAACAAGAATACCAAGGAAGAAAATGTTCTACTAGTAGAAGATATGAAACATAATCTTCTAAGTGTGAGTCAAATGTGTGACCAAGATCATAAAGTTACTTTCGATTCACAAAAGTGTGAGATAAGAAAAGAAGGTTCAGGAAAATTGATTGTAACAGCTGCGAGAACTTCAAACAACATATATGTATTAAGTGAAATTGGAAATGAAAAGTGTTGCCTAGGAAAGGAAGATGAAAGTTGGCTATGGCACAGAATAATGGGCCACATACATTTTGATAACCTTGTCAAATTCAGCAAAAGGGAAGCATTTAGATAAATTCCCCAGATTATGAAACCAACCAACACTTTATGCAAGTATTGCCAACAAGGAAAGCAAGCAAAGACTAGGTGTAAATCAAAATAATATTCAACGACAAGACCACTAGAAATTGAGCATACTAATCTAGTTGTACCATCTATAACAAAGGGTTTAAAAGGTGAGAAATATTTTATGTTATTATTTGATGACTATACAAGAATGACTGCAATTTGCTTTCTCGAGAATAAGTCATAAGCTTTTGAAAACTTCAAGGTCTACAAGGAAGTGGTTGAAAATGAAATGGATTCAAAATTCAAATGCTTGAGATCTGATAATGGAGGAGAGTTAACTTCAAAGGAATTTATGGACTACTGTAACATGCATGGAATAAAAAATCAATTCTCTGTTGCTAGGACACCTGATCAATATAATGGAGTTGTTGAAAGAAAGAACAAGACAGTACAGGAAATGGCTCAAACAATGCTAATGGATTCCAAATTGACAGATATCTTTTGGACACAGGTAGTGCATACAAAAGTTCACATTCAAAATAAAGTAATGCTTAGAAACAACACTGAAAAAACTCCCTACGAGCTATGGAAAGGAAGACCAGCAAATGTGAAGCACTTCAGAGTTTTTGGAAGCAAATGCTACATCAAAAGAGAAGATGGAAGAATGGGAAAGTTTGACTCTCGTGTGGACAAATGATTACTTGTTGGTTACTCAAGTACAAGGAAAGCATACAAGTGTTACAACCTAACATTGAACAAAGTTATGGAAAGCATCAATGTAACAACTGATGAAACAGGTAGACAATAATTAAAGGAAGAAGAACATGAATCAATGGAACAACTTTATGAATAATAAGTAGAAGATGAAAAATAAGTAGAAGGGGAAGATGAAGAGGATCCGACAGAAGCAGAAGAGCAAGTTCAACAAGTGCCTCCAAATACACCTAGCAGACGAGTACAGAAGAATCATCCTTTAGATCAGATTATCGGAAACAAAGATGTAGGAGTTGAGACTAGAAGAAGAATCCGTTCACTAGAAAAAACACACCTAGAACTCTCATCTATGATTGAGCCAACCTTTTTTGAAGAGGCCAACAAGGATGAATTTTGGAATAAGGCCATGGATGAAGAATTGGATCAAATAGAGAAAAATGACACTTGGGAATTGGTTCCAAGACCAAAGGATAAGAATGTGATTGGCACAAAGTGGGTATACATGAATAAATTGAATGAAGATGGACAGGTTACAAGGAACAAAGCTAGATTGGTATGTAAAGGATATGCACAGGTTGAAAGAATCAAATTTGAAGAGACATTTTCCCCAGTTGCCAGAATGGAAGTAATCCGATTACTTTTAGCTTATGCATGCTCCAAAAATATTAAAGTGTATCAGATGGATGTAAAATCAACTTTTATGAATTGGGAACTTGAAGAAGAAGTCTACATTGAACAACCAGAAGGATTTCAGTTGTTAGAGAATGCATATTATGTGTGTAAATTAAAGAAGGCCTTGTATGGTCTAAAACAGTATCCTAGAGCATGGTACTCTAGAATAGATAAATATTTACAACAGGCAGGGTTCAGAAAAGGAAGTGCAGACAACAACCTCTACATCAAGGCAACTCAAGATATTACTTTATTAATTGAAGTTTATATTGTTGATATTATTTTTGGAAGTACTGATGATAGGTTAAGCCATAAATTGGCAAAGGACATGCAGAATGAATTTGAAATGTCATTACTTGGAGAACTATCCTTCTTTTTGGGTCTTTAGATATGTCAAAGAAACCAAGGAATTTTTATTTCTCAAACCAAGTATATCAGATAAATGTTAAAGAGGTTCAGAATGGAAGATTGCAAATCCATTATCACTCTCATGCAAACCAGTTGCAAGTTGAGGAAAGATGATGATTCAAATTCTACAGATCAGAGGCAATGCAGGTCAATGATTAGTATCCTACTATATGGGACAACATCCAGACCAAATGTAATGTAGGCAATTGGATAGGTGGCACGATTTCAAACAGCACCAAAGGAATCACATGTATTGGCAATGAAGAGGATTTCCAGATATCTCAAAGGAAAAGAAGAGTTTGGATTATGGTATCCAGAAGGAAAGGATCTATCACTTATTGCCTACACATATGCAGATTGGGTAGGTTGCATTGATGACCGATGAAGCACCAGTGGAGCAACGTTCTACTTGGGTGAGTGTTTAGTATCATTGTTAAGCAAGAAACAATCATCAGTATCTTTATCTACAGCCGAGGCAGAGTATATTGCAGCAACAACATGTTGTACACAAGTTATATAGATGAAAAAAACTCTGACAGATATACAGGTTGAGTATGATGAGCCCATTCCAATCTATTGTGATAATACAAGCACCATCAGTATCTCAAAGAACCTGGTGATTCACTCCCATACAAAGCATGTTCCAATAAATTATCACTTTCTACGAGAACAGGTTGCAGAAAAGAACATCAGAGTTGAATATGTGGGCACAAAAAAACAAGTGGAAGACATCTTTACAAAACCACTTCTATGGGAATCCTTTGAGTATCTTCGCTAGAGACTCGGAGTTATTTCTACTCCAAAATGAATTCTTTTGAATGCTTGTCTTATATGTCTTAGATGTACATGAGGAAGCACCAGAAAGAGGATAGTTCAGGTTGGGAGATCAGACGAGTTAGTTAGGGGGAGAAACCCCGAATGGAAAGATACCTTTTCCATTGATGACAAAGGGGGAGATATTTATCATATACAGAGGACAGAGGCATGGTTCTAGGGGGAGCATTGGTCACAAATATGAAGGCATGGTTCCAGGGGAGCATGAGTAATATAATTTCAGTATTGTATCAAAGTGTTGCCATCAATGCCAAAGGGGGATATTGTTGATTAATTGGGTTGGTTGTCATTGATGTCAACCCTTGAAGAAAGTCCGATAGCACAAAGGTTTGGGTAATGAAACAAAGTTTGTTTTATGTATAATGGTATGAGTTTTGATATATTTGCAGGTAAGACTATTCTAGATGGATAGTACATGCCATGCCATTTTCAATGGTATGTGGAATTCCACATAACGCCTCATGGTTTGAGATTTATGGCCTTACTAAGTTGAAGGACCATAATATGATTGGCTTGAAACCCCAAAAGGTCAAAGAAGTCAAAGTGATTGCAAAGAAGAAATTATTTAAATAATAAAGTGAAGTAACAAAGTCAAAGAGGATTATTTAAATAATAAAGTGAAGTGACAAAGTCAAAGAGGATTATTTAAATAATAAAGTGAAGTGGCAAAATCAAAGAGGATTATTTAAATAATAAAGTGAAGTGACAAAGTCAAGGAGGATTATTTAAATAATAAAGTAAATAGAGAACTTTCTAATTATGGAAAGTGGTTATAAGAAGGTTAACCCTAAAATGAGGAAAATGGGTTAAGTGGTCAAGTGGCTATTGGATACATGGAAAAGTGACAAATTGAGAAAATTTGGACATAGGTGATTATGTGGACAAAGTGGCTATGTGGACAAAGTGGCCTAGAAGATGCTTCTAAGGAAGCCACTAGGAGAGTATAAATAAGAGGCAAGGCTCTCACATTTTAATCACACTTGAGCATATTGAATATCTATAGGTGACTAAGGTAACCAAAGTATATCTAAGCCAAATTTCAGAGGGAAGGTGAAGTAAATAAGGTCGAAATTCAGTGGAGGATAAATTATTTTGATGATTCTTTCTAAGGTATGTTATTTACAAGTCATCTCACCATTTTCGCGATAACTTTTTTTCTAGAATGATTCAGACTGTGAAATTGGGAGGCCATTGAGGAAACATATTCAAGTAGTTGTGGTACAAATTTTATCTTGTGGTTCATTGTATTTTTGGAGTTACACTCCATCGAAAATAGGGTTTGTGGCTAGTCCTGAAACTAGTGTAAAACGGGTGTTTCGGGTAAAAACATCATAAATTATTCATAACATATCCACATTCAATAAGACTAAATGTATTGGTTAGAATACATTTTGTATTATTCTATGTAAAATTTTCATATCCATACAACAAATATTTTGTACGGGGCACACTCTACAAGTTCACTCTCTAGAATAAGCCAGAATTCAACAAGGTATGCCATTTTTGCTATAACTCCTTTTATGAGAGGTTTCAAGTAGTGAAACATGGAGGAATTTCACAAAACACACTGAATAAAATTGTGTACTATTTTCATATCTTTATTCATTACAGGTACATAGTTATGATTATTTCAAGTTAAGGTTGCTAACTAATACAAAACTAGTCATGTGAGACTAAAGTAAAGTTTGATCAAAATGTTAGTCTCTTGTTTTTAAGTTAAGGTTTGCAGGTTTAAGTACAAGTTGGTGCATGGTTTATGCACTTTTTTATGGTACAGGTTGATTACAAGTTGATGCACGGTTGATGCATGGTTCTGGTTATTGGTACAGGTTGTTTAGTGCAGGTTGATTGGTACCGATTTACAACAATATATCTCACAGTGATAGTTTGACAGTGATTCCATCATTCTAATTATATTTCAGGGTGGTTGGATGGGGCAAGGAAAGGTGGTTGTAGCCACCTTCCGATTTTATCCAGAGAACATAGGGGGTTGTAGCCAAAGAATTGGGGATTTGGAGATTCCCTCAAGTTGTAGCCTGAGAAACTAGGGGGTTGGAGCCTCCTTCCAGTTGCAGCTAGAAAACAAAGGAATTTGGTGCTTCCAATGAATGTAATTCTTCAAGACATATAAGAAAAAGCATTATGTGGTTTTCTCCCACTTTGGGTTTCCGCGTAAAAACATTGGTGTATTGTGTATGTGTATGATTGTTCATTTGTTCATTTGTTCATTGTTTATTTACTCTACAAATATTGGATGATAATGCTACATTGATATAACACATTCATTATATGGTTAAAAAGGATCGAATTTCTCTATTAGTGATTCACCCCCCCCCGCTCTCTCAGTAATCCAACAGAGGAAAGGGTAGCTTGTTTTTCTAGTGTTCAAAAAGAAGTAGATTCAAAATCATCAGATCACCCACCAATCAAACATCAATCTATCACATTGCTTCAATTGATGACAATCTAACCAATTCATAGAAAATACTGCATCGTTATAGCCTTGGGACTACAATTGGTTTTCACCTTAAACAAGGGGCATTGACAAAAAATCATGTTGTTCTCATGCTTGTCACTAGAAAGGTGCATGAGTAGTGTCATTTTTATTTCCAAAGGCTTATTTATATTCTTGAGGTGTGAACTCAAAGCCTTTGTAGTTACTAGGCATGGGTTTCCCTTTCTTGAAATACAACATCTTCTTTCAATTCAACTATTAATTTATTGTTGTAATGTCCTTTCTCACTAATTTTTTAGTTCAAGTATATTTTCTTGATGTTTCTACATGTGGATTTCTTGTGTTTTTAGTTGTTCCATCCTTTTGTGCACATCTAATCAAGACTGTAGAGATTTTCAAATCTTAAGAGTTCCTATAAATTTTTTACCCATTGTGTCAAGTTCATTAGAATCAGTGTATTATGTAGAGCCATGTTGAAATAAACTTGTTCTATTTCTAAATCAATCTACTCATTGTGATCAATTATTTGCAATTGAGGTATTGTGATTTTTCTTTTAGTCTAGAGACCATGAATTTATTGGGATTATTGTAGGTTTATTTGAGTCACGTTTGAGCTATTTGAAATTCTTATCTAGAAAATTGAGCAAATATTTCACTGAGTTGAAAACATTGAGAATGGGAAGAGACAAGGCATTGTGTTTAAAAAGGGAAAATAAGCTTAGGAAGACACCACAATGAGAACACTTTCTAAAATGGAGAATTATTTTTTGAACACAAGTGGACAAGTTGAACGAGCCAATTAAATTGTAAGAAGGCATGACACTAAGAACACGGAGGTGAGGATGGGTATAGAAGCATCCAAATTGAGTGTATCATACTTTGTTGCAACATGTCAAGAGATTGTAAAGAGGGAGACAAAGTGTTTAAAAAAGGATCAAGATTTAGAGAAATAAGAGTCCAATCTCTAGGATGAAATTTTGGAAGAGAAAAAAAAGATTGCTCAACTGCAACAATAGTTATCTCTCAAATTCATAAAGAAGCTAAGGTGAGAGCATATTCAAATGTTTCACATGGTGCATTATATAACACTGAATTATTTATTGTTTGTTTTTTGTTGAACATGGAAACTTTGATATCACTAGCACATATGCTACATGCGATAAATTTATATGAACAATATGCAACTTGTCTCTTATTGAATGACGCATAGAAAAAATGGAATCAAGAAAAGAAAGCTAAACAAGTGGAAATTGCATGAGTAGAGAAATAAATAAGAGAAAAGAAGGGAGGAGGCGTTGCATATAAAACTAGAAATAGTTTTTCAACAAAAATGCATTGGTTATCTACAACAACAAACTCATTGGGTATTTACAACAACAACTTGAATATATCTTCAATCATTATGCATGGGAAACACATCATAAATATTGAATATCATTAGAAAATATTATCCAGTGACAATATATAGTCTAAGGGAAAATCAGAACGTATTTCTAATGACAGGAAAGAGTCCAAAGGGGGAAAAAACTTCGTGAACTAAAAAAGTGGAGGGGACTCCAATGGAACATTTGACCAGAAAACTGAAAGATTTGAATGACCTTACAAGAAAATTGGAAGATTTGAATGACCTAAGCCAATATCACATAATGTGTCCCACAAACAATGATAAAGAAAATCAATTGATTGAAGAATTGAAATGGGATTCTAAAAAGAATAATTGGAAGAATTGAATGACCTAGGCCAATATCACATAGTGTGTCCCATAGAAAGTGAACATAAAGAAAATTAATTGGTTGAAGAATTTAAAAGGGCATCTAAAAAGCATTGTGTCGTGTGTAGGAAAGGTAGAAGTTAACAGTGACCAAGGATGTCCTCTTAAACTAAAAGTACCTATCAAACAAAGATCTATGAATAATAAGATGATATTCTTTGGAAAAATAAAAGTTAGCTTTCCTTATGAATAACTAAACGAAAAATGTAGTGAATATTAAAAATGTTAACAAGAAAACATTATGAACAAATATAAAAAAAAATTATGCCATCTAAACCATGGGCAAGTGCCTTGCGAGAAGATGATCTACAAAAAGCATATCTCCTAGAAGGAAAATTTTCAATGCAAAGAGTAATGATAATGTACAAGCTCACTTAAAGAAACTGAAAAATAAGAGTGATAGTTCGTCATAAAACATAAGACTAGCTCAATGAACCAAAATTATGTCAGACTCTTTGAACATTGAAGACATTGTTTGTGTGCAAAAGGAAATGATTGCATTGAATTACTTTGGTCATTGTACCTACTAGAAGGTTGTAATGTGAAATGGGTCCAAAAGAGTTTCATTTCCTTTTGTGCACGGATGGTGATTATGTGGTAGTTTTCTATTATTCATAATTTATTTATTTTTCTATTATTTTCTCCTATAGTAAAAAAAACTCTTTTGAACCAAGGAAACTGGTAATTGAATCATTCAAATGAAGTGGATCTATTAGTTGAGGAGGCTCTTTGGTTTAGTTTGATTGTGGATGCAGAGAAATATTGATTAAGTTTATATGTGAGTCATATGATTTTATTTGTGTGTTTACTTTTCTTAGATAATTTGGTGTTCTAAGAGAGTAATGTTAATAGTGGTAAGGAACTTCAACTTCCACTATAATTGAAATCATGACATGGTAAGAATCATCAAAGTCATGACATGGTAAGAATCATCAAAACATGTGATGTGTAGACTTGTAGATTTAGTATTAAGATAAGTTTATATATACTTGAACAATATGCATTTCCTTTTACTTTCAAAAACTCTTGAAAAATGTTTTAACAAAACACAAAGTCCTTTTGCATTCATTCTAGATATTTTGTCTAAAATAGAGATGCTCATAAATGATCACATATCATGATGATGTTTTTATGTGAGTGTAATGTAATTTAAGCATTTGCTCAAGATATGTGATAAAAACTTCTAATAGTATTTCATACATTTTTTTGCTCAAGTGAAAATATTTAAAGTATATAGCTTCTACCTACTTAAAAAACAATAAGGTTTCACTTTAGGCAAGAAATTATAGTCAAATCAACTCTTCTTTCAAAAAAAGACCAAAAAAAAAAAAAAAAAATTCCTAATTGGGTTTTAGGAACATAATGTATGTCACTGTATTGTTATTCAAAGGTGACATATTGTTTTTTAATTCCAAAATGATATCATTTTTTGATATGGGTAATGAGTATTATGGTGGAAAGAAGCCAACAGACATTCAAAGACTATGTAATTATCATTTTCAATTTCAAAGATTCTATTTGGTGGACTCTGTAGTTATCATTTTCAGTTTCAAATATTTCCTTTTGGTGATGCATGAGGATATTCTTTCAAGTGCTATAAGTCTCGTTTTAAAAAAAATGACACATTTGTTAAATAAATTTGATTTGTAGAATTAAATTGATGTATATCAATTCATTGTTATGCATTGTTTATGCTCAGATCCATAAATTATAAAATACATTCTACCACACTACATTTTAACAGTATATCGACTTTGGACCATGAGGGACAATGGCTAGTTATTATTATATAGTTACACATTATGAGCTTATTATTATTAGTGATTTTTTTATGTAACTTGATTTTCCATTGTTAATTAGGTTTAGCTAGGGTGGTTAGAAAGAATTTTTTATCTTTCTTACTTGGGTTCAATTCTTGTAAGTTGTTAGAAAACTGAGAGGGGGGGTGAATCAGTAATAGCGTAATTATAATCCTTTTTCTTCAAATGTTATATCAATGTAGAATTATTATCCAATAATGAGCAATAAGAAATAAACAATCACACACATACACAGTACACCAGTGTTTTACATGGAAACCCAAATCGAGAGAAAACCACATAATGTTTTTTCTTATATGTCTTGAAGAATTACATTCATTGGAAGCACCAACTTCCTTTGTTTTCCAGCTGCAACTAGAAGGAGGCTCCAACCCCCTAGTTTCTCAGGCTAGAACCTAAGGGAAGCTCCAACTCCCCAATTCTCTGGCTACAACCAGAAGGAGGCTACAACCCCCAGTGTTCTCCGGCTACAACCAGAAGGTGGCTACAACCACCTGTCCTTGCCCCGTCCTGCCACCCTGAAGTAGAAGTAGAATGATGGAACCACTGTCACACTATCACTGTGAGATATACCATTGTAAACCTGTACCAATAAATCTG
>ML781521.1:85560-127569 GCA_009831015.1 Picea engelmannii | reverse complement strand
TACCTTTTAAAATCTCTTAAACCACTTTGACTACTTTGACCTTTTGGGGCTTCTAGATGACATATGAGGGTCCTCCAACTTCGTAAGGCCATAACTCTCAAACTGTGAGGAGTTATGTGACGTTCTACATACCACCATAAATGTCATGACATTTACTATTGATATAGAATAGTATTATCTAAAAATATATCATAACTCATATTGTTACCCATTAAACAAACTTGGGTCCATTACCCAAACCTGGGGTCTCCAACTTCTCATGGGCATAACTCTCTAACCATGAGAAATTATGTGACGTTCCACATACCACCGGAAATGAAATGAAAAGCACTATCCATCTAGGATAGTTTCCCTAAAAAAATCACTTTCCTTCATCTCATTATTCCACAATTAAGCATGGATTCTCTTACTCAACAAAGTGTCTTCCCATGAGGGATTTCATCATAAGGGGACCACTTTGGAGTTCATCCATATTTACTTCTTATCAACCATGACAAAAAAATAATTATTCATATTTACATCAAACAATATTGGGTCCATTACCCAAGCTTTTTTGCTACGGGGCTTTCTTCAAGGGTTGGTATCAATGACAACCAACCTTAATCAACACTCATGCTAGGGTGGTTAGGAAGAATTTTTTATCTTTCTTACTTGGGTTCAATTCTTGTAAGTAACAAGTTGAAATCATTAATAAATATATTTTTGTAATGGTTTCTAGCCTTGTTGTTGATCGACCTTGTACCCAAACTATATAGCATGTAAAAAAAAAACTTGATTTAACAACCATTTGAATTTAGATAGAGACACTTAACTATCAGATGTGATGTATTGTTCATGAGATGCACAATTAGAGTTGCGATGCCCACAAATTTGAATGGATAGCAGTGATTTCAAACAACCACATGACCCCACAATGGCATGATCCTCCACAATGCCTGATATGGCTAGAAATGTGTCTATCTTAGTTGTATATGACCAAAAAAAAGCCATAGTATAATGTTCTATTTTTGGAGGATATTGTTCGTTTAATTTAGCCCAAAATCAAGTAAGAGATTCTTGGATGTGAAAATTTGAGTGGTTAATTCTATGTAATCCAAGTGTCTCCAAAGTTTTACAGAAATCTGAATCTATTTATGCATTTAGAAATGCAATTTAAACAACAGAAAATTGAAAATTTGCCAAGATTTATATCCCCAAATTCTAGTGAAAATGGCCAAAACTTAGAACAATAACCAAAAAAAAATATAATTAATATAATTGAGACCAATTACAACGGTTGGTTCTTGTTATTTTAAATTGAATTCTGAAAATTTTTTGCCTACCTATGTTAGTACAATTATTCTTCCTTTTCAAGCTCTCACTACTAGCGGGAAAATACCCCCTTTAGCTATACGAGAGTATAAGATTTAGATAGAGAGAATGACCATATAAAATTCAATCTATTTTATATTCCACCCCAAACATACCAAAACAAATGAAAAGAAAGCAATAGGAGAGAATA
The DNA here is from genome assembly GCA_009831015.1 of Picea engelmannii. Lineage (NCBI taxonomy): Eukaryota > Viridiplantae > Streptophyta > Pinopsida > Pinales > Pinaceae > Picea > Picea engelmannii. Next base: position 126,068 of record ML781521.1, on the reverse strand, counting down.
TCGGTAACTGCACCTTTTATCTCATGTTTGGTGATGATCTCCTCAAGCTCTGTAGTTCCAACGACTATACGTCTTCTCCCAAGGTTGACCTGCATCCAAAACTAGGAAAACAAGGACTACAAGCATGCTACTTATATTCATGAGTTAGGGTTAGATATCAAATGTTATGTCTGAATCAAATAAAATACACAAAACATCATCATTTGGGACAGGGAAAAGAGATTTTTTTATTCATCAAACAAAGACTGAAACTTACAATCTATGTCGGCCACCGTTCTGCAAACCTAGTCTAGGCTCCTATTTAAAATGCTCCAAGTGCACCTTCAATAGGCCTCTTCCCTCAATATTCTGATCACCTTAAGGGAAGGGAATGGATTGAATGGAGGAAGAAGGGGTTGATGTGGGAATGTTGAGGCAATACCTCACAAAAGGGTAGAAAAATCTTGGGCAAGGAAGGGAAGTGAAATTGAGAAGAGTTCCACTCTTCTTATGCTTGGATGTGAAATGAGACCCGAGGGTAAGGACAAGAATGATGATTAACAAAAGAATGAGGCTTCAATATGTAATCATGATGGGACTAACAAGGACTCCCAAGCCTATAGTAAAAACTGACAGCATGGATGCCAAAATGCAGCAAAGGATCTACCTAGGGCATCCATGTAGCAGTAGGATCTACCACCTAATTATGACACTTATAAATCAACAGAGAAGGTTTTGTGTTGCACTTAAGTGGGGACGATCCTAAGGCCAAATGAACCAAGAAACTGATAATGCAAAAATTCAAGTAGGGAAAAATATAACCTATATGCCAGTTTTGAGGTCAATACCTATTAGAACGGATCGATACGATGAAAAAATATCAAAAGAAATGTATCCAATATCATGTATATAAGGCCAATAAAACTCATCCATAAGTTAATAAATCCAATTCATATAGAAACTTTGGAAAATAAGAGGTGCTACTGAATACAAAACTTGAAAACAACAAACCTGGACTATATAATCTGTACAAGGTACTTCACAGCCTTACGGATCATGTGTGGTAGTATTTTCGGTAGAGCCCGCTACTAGGCTCTGACCAAGAGTCACTTTGATAGTCAACCTAGAAATTATTCCAAAAGGGAAGAAAACACAAACCACAATGTAAGTCTTCCCATGGTATAGAAACTATATTCATGGCTTCAAGGATAGCCTCATCTGAAGGCAATTCAAAATCCAAGAAATTACATAAACGAGGAGGCTCAACACTCCCAAAGGGCGAGGTAAATTGACCATATTCCATATGATGATGGAGTTTCTGGACAGGACTGGCAGAGTCTATCAAAAAAGAATCACGAGCACAAGGGCTTGAGGATCTACAAACAATGAGATCAGACTCAAAAGGAGACTCAAGATCACTCGGACCAAGAGGGGGAAGCAAGGGCTCCCATTCCCGCATTGGATAAACCAATGGATCAATTGTTGATACCAAGTCTGAAAAATAATAACATGAGTGAACAAATTCCTTCTCAGAAGCAATTGAATACTAAGGATAAGACACCACATAATTTACCTGTGGCGAGGTAGAGTCTACACAAATACTAGGAAAATATAAAGGGGTAGCCTGAACTAACATCAAATTAGGATGGTGATTATCAGATTCCAGCTAGTCGATAGTGACAATGCTTCCATTATGAGGGAAATGCATCACTCAGAAGATCATAGACACCACATCATTCATAGCATATACATAATCACGCCCAAGAAGCATATTTAAATCTAACGAGCCCTGCACCACTATAACATCGACAAGGATAGTCTTCCCACCTAATGAGATAGGAAACTCAGGAATAACCCCCAAATATTCACTAGGACGTATGTCAAAATCCAACAGCTCATGTGAAGCGAACACAAGCTTGGGAGAACCCAAATATTTCCAAGTCGAGGAGGATAAAATACTTGCGGAGGCTCCTTCATCTACAATACGTCGGTAAATGTTATTTGAATTAACTTCAACCCTTATTTGAAAGGGTGAAGAAGAAGGAAGATAAGGCTCAACAGGGTCATTCCAATCAAAGGAAACCATCGTAGGGCTTGGAGGGGGTGTGATCGAAGTGAGCAGAATGCCCCCTTGTTATGAAAGTACTGAACTAGAAATGCTGAAAACATAGTTGGTAGAAACATCACTCCCCAAGAGAATAGTGAGATCGACCGAAGGTTTCATCAGCGTGACCACTTTGGTAGACTTGACACTCTCCAAGAGAAGAGTGGGATTAGGCAAAGATTGTATCGGCGTGACCATTTTCTCAACCACTAGTTGAATAGGTTGTGAGACAACATGGTCTAAAGGCACATCACCCCCCAAAATGGAAGTGGGATCGGTCAAATATTGCATCAGCACAACCACTTTCTCAACCACTGGTTGAATAGGTTGTGAGGGAACCTTAGAAGACTCAGAATAAGAATATCTTGTAGACAGGGACCACAATATTCTTACCTCTAAAAGGCCAGGGCATAAATGAGTAAGGTGATCTCCCTTTCAAAGCTTACAAGGGAACTTAGGCTTATGTCCTATCCATCTAGGTTTCTCAACAGAATCAATGCCCCCAGCATGACTAGCAATAGTTGGTTGCACATGTCCAACATGACTTGCATAGGTTGGTGATTGGTCGATAACATGACTTGCAGAGGCTACAGACCTATTACTAGTATGACTAGCAGTGACTGGACTTTTTCCCTCAAAATGAATTGTAGAGGCTAGGTGTTGGTCTTCAACATGAATTTCTTAGGTACCTAACCCCTCATGTAGGTAGAATAATATATTTCCATGTAATAAAGGTCAATATTAATAAGGCCTAGCAATAAGGAAGAATAAATCCAATGTAAGAAGACCTAATAGAAGCTTTCGCTTCTAGAAGGATCTTCCTCCAGATGGTTCTTTTGATAGACATATTTAGTATAAATAGGAGTCAAGGGTATGAGAACTTTTGTCTTGGATATTATTGTAATAGAGCTCTTCTCTGTTGGAGGTTTCCCCCTCGAAGAGGCAACTGAAAATTGCTCTCAGTAATCAAAGTGTTATTTATGGTATTATTCTGGTATCATTTTGGTATTATTATGGTGTTTTTCTGGTTATATTGTTGTTCATCTACCATTTCTAACTATTTATTTATGTTCTGCATACTTTTTTATATATGGAATATTACAAGTGGTATTAGAGCACCTTCCTTGACAAAAAATTGTGGGTTAATTTTTTTTAGGGTAGAGAGGTATTTCGACGTCTTTAATCTACAGAGATCTATCGTTAAGCACATAAACCCATGGTCGGGGATTCATACATGCAGGAAATACAAGTGGTACTTAAGCGCACATATGTTGGCCACCCTTGTAACCCCTGTTGGTGCCCCTTCGAGTGGTACCGCATCAGAAAGCACCTATATATGTATCATCCTAGATCTCCTGAACCCTCCATAGATAAATCGATCGGTCTCCTAACAGTTATAGTGCCACCAAGAAAATCACTTGGGAAGATACTCTCTAGTACCTAGGTAGTCGGGTAGTACGGCTAAGGGAACGGTCTAAGCTCCTTAGTTGGTGCGCTTATATATTGGATCGAGTACTATTGTTGGACCCCGCACGTATATCAAAGAGATATAGAATAGGTAAAACCCTTTTCTATAGAACCCTTGAATACCTAACCCTTGGGACGTAAACAAAAATAGAATAGACAAGATCTATTGTGGCACAACTGTGTCTCCTGCAATTGAGTTGCAAAATTACTACACGTTTCTTCCTGTTAAGAATTTGGGCATTTCATCACTGCAATATTCTTCAGATCAGAGTATAACTCCACAGGAGTTAAAAAAAAATCTAGATTTTGTTGGCACCATTATTTGAGACCTATTCCGTTGGATTTCTCTCTTCACCCTTATCGCAGTCATACCTATCACTTTTAGCAAAAAAAAATTCTTATGGACCCGACCCCCTTCCAACACCCTTATTTGGGCTTTACCCCATTGGATTCAACTCGTTACCATGATTGTTGTGATACACTTCACCCATAACCCATTTTTTGTGTGGTCCCACCCACCCCTTTTTGTGTTCCCTCATCATTATGGCCCATACTCGTAGCCAAGACTTGGAAGCTCGCTTCACTACCTTTCACTCTAATTTCACAGAAACCCAACAAGAAGTGCAATAACTCAGTTCCAATATTACCACCATCAATCAAAAGATGCATTCCTCCATCGTCACCTCAATCACGGAACTCAAACAAGACCTCAAACAAGACATTACTACCCAGCTTGAATCTATCACTATGATGATATGCACCAAGATTCATATCCCTGTAGATCTTCCCTTATTTGACCCACCTTTTCATACCGAAGGTGAAACTTCCTCTCATTCCCATAATTTCCAGCCCCATCACTTTCAACATGACCTACGCCTTCCGCATTTGGATGTGAGCAAATTTGATGGATCAGATCCCACTGGTTGGGTAACTCAAATGGAACATTATTTTTCTTTGTATGTCATTACGGATGAGTTGGCTAAACTCCGGTATGGTTTTCTCCATCTAGATCAAGAACGTTGGTAATGGTGGCAATGGAGAAAAACTTCCCGCAAAGGGTATGTGGCTTGGACACACTTTGTGGTAGAGCTTTATGAATGGTTTGACACTAGCACCAACCATTTAAGTTGTTTGACAAAGTTGAAACAATATGTCACAGTGGAAGACTTTTGAGCAACTGTATTTTTGTAAAGAGGGGATATCTGATGCTTTTTTTCAGGAATGTTTTATCAGTGGCCTCAACGATGAGATTTGTGTTCATTTCCTCATGGCTCGGCCTCAGAGTTGGGTGGACGCTACTAAAAGATATAAGGAAGCACAACAGGTTGTCTCTTCTCAAAACTGAAAAGCCTCATTTATTCCTCACACTAAACCAGTAACTCTCACTCCTCCTTCTACTCCACTAAAGATCTAGAAATTGACCAGGGCCGAAATGGTTGAACGCCAACTCAAAGGCCTTAGTTATAATTGTGATGACAAATATTTTCTGGGGCATAATTGTAAGGAACAAAATCTTTTTATGGCCATCTCGGAGGATGTTTCAGAATAGGATGTTAAGGCTCCCCTTGTGTTAGTGTCACCTGAACCCACTGACATAACCCCTCCCTCAGACCCTCCCAAAGTAGAACTAGTCATTTCCCTAAATGCTCTCACTAGCTTCTTTGCTCCCCAAACCCTCAATATAATTGGTTACATAAACCATAGGAATGCCATCATTCTTGTTGATAGTGGAAGCACCCATAATTGTATTCATCATCGCATTTCCCAAGAAACTAATTTCTATATCTGTGGAGTCAATAATTTTCAAATCATGATTTCGAATGGTGGTTCCGTGAATGTGGAGGGCATTGTGAAAATGTGCATCTCCAAATTGGTGAATACCACCTGAAATCCCATATGTTTTCTATCGACATGGGCGGTTGTGACATTGTGTTGGGTGCAGAATGGCTAAGGAATTTGGGTCCCATTCTCATGGATTTTAAGGAATTAACCATGCAATTCGACCAGGAGGGCCAACAATATAAGTTCCAAGGCATCATCGTCGGTTCCTCAGAGATCATTAGTTCCTATTGCATGTAAAAGCTACTCAAAAAAGGTCATTCTGGCATTATTTCCCAACTCCATTCCATACAAGCAATTGAGACACCCGTTGTGTCACAGGACCTCCAATCCATCATCTCTAAACATCAAGTGGTTTTTTCCACTCCCTAAGGACTTCCTCCTTCCTGTGGTGTTCATTATCATTCCATTCCCCTTGTCTAGGGAAGACTTCCTCCCAATATTTGTCCCTATCGTCACCCCTTTTACCAAAAAAATGAAATTGAGAAAAGTGTTCAAGACTTTCTCAATGCAAGTGTTATCCGCCCTAGTATGAGCCCCTACTCTTCACCTGTGGTCATGTTACTTAAGAAAGAAGGTTCTTGGTGCATGTGTCCTAACTTTTTTGCCCCCAACAAACTCACCATTAAACACAAATTTCCCATTCCTTTCATTGATGACCTCTTGGATGAATTGAGTGGTGCCCAATTCTTTACTAAACTTGATCTTCATTCTAGCTACCACCAGATCCATATGAAAGAAGTAGGCATTCTGAAGACTACATTTAGAACACATGAGGGCCACTATGAGTTTTTGTTCATGCCCTTTGGCTTGTGTAATGCTCCCTCCACTTTCCAAAGCCTCATGAATCATGTCTTCCGTCCTTTTCTCCATCATTTTGTCTTAGTTGTCTTTGATGATATCCTCATATATAGTAAAACATAGACACCCCATGTTTCTCATGTGGATCGAGTTCTCCATCTACTCTCTCGGCACCAACTTTTCCTCAAACAATCTATATGTGCTTTTGGTGCCTCAGAAGTTGAGTACTTGGGTCATCTTGTTGGCAAGTCCAGCATCAGGGTGGATCCTAAAATATTGAATCTATGCAAGATTGGCCTCACCCAAAGACTCTCAAGAGCTTGCGTGGATTTCTGGGTTTAACAAGTTATTATCACAAGTTTGTTAAGAATTATGGAAATATTTTGGCACCTCTCACTGCACTCCTTAAAAAGAATTATTTCACTTGGACTCCAGCAGTTGCTCAAGATTTTCAAACCTTGAAGATGGCCATGTACACCACTCCATTCCTGACACTTCATGATTTCACAAATACCTTTGTCCTGGAATGTGATGCTTTCGGGAAAGGAATTGGCATTGTCCTTATGCAAGAAGGTCAGCCTTTGGCCTTTACCAGCAAACAATTGTCTGGGCGCAATTTGGGAAAATCAATCTATGAAAAGGAAATGTTGGCTATTTTGCATGTCTTGGATCTTTGGTGCCCTTATCTATTGGGCCAATGCTTCCAAATTAATACAGATCATCAAACCCTCAAGTATTTTCTGGAACAACACCTTTCCTCCCCATAGCAACAAAAATGGGTGACTAAGCTCTTTGGATATGATTATGAGATCATTTACAATAAAGGAAAATACAATGTGGTTGTCGATGCACTTTCCAAAAAATACGAATATGAAGGGTCCCTTTTCTCTCTCTCCTTCATTGTACCAGATTTTCTCCAAGTTGTTCGCCAGGAATGGATACACGATCGCAAAAGTTTGCATATAATACAAAAATTGCAATCCAATTCTCCAGTTTCCCCAGGGTACTCTTGGCTCAATGATGAGCTTCGATACAAAGGCCCTTTGTATTTAAGTAAACAGTCAAAACTTAAATCCACGGTACTTTCTGAGTATCATGCTACACCCACAGCTGAGCACTCCGGGTTTACCAAAACCTATGACAGGGTCAAACATTCTTTTTTTGGGATGGTATGAAATAGAACGTTTGTAATTTTGTGGCTGAATGTGATGTGTGTCAGTGCAACAAGGGTGAAATATTCAAATCTCCTGGTACACTACAACCGCTTCTGATTCCACCTGCTATTTGGAGGGATATCTTTATGGATTTTATTGTAGGCTTACCTAAATCGGGAAATAAATTAGTCATCATGGTGGTAGTTGATCATCTTTCCAAGTATGTTCATTTATGTTCTCTTCAACACCTATTTACAACATCCATTTTCGCTCAAATTTTCATGGATCAGGTCTTCAAGCTTCATGGCATGCTGCATTTTGTTGTCTCTGATCGCGACCCAACTTTCACCAACAATTTTTGGAAAGAATTGTTCAAGCTACAAGGAACCCAACTGCATCTCATCACAGCTTATCATCCCTAGACTGATGGTCAAACTAAAATTGTCAACAAGTGTTTGGAAACATATTTGAGGTGTTTTGCATCGAAAAGGAAAAATCAGTGGGCTCAATGGTTACCACTAGTTGAATGGTGGTACAACAATTTGTACCATATAGCTACTCGCATGACTCCTTTTGAAGCAATATATGGAAAAACTCCACCTCCAGTTCTCTCATATTTTCCAGGTGTCTTAAAGGTCCAGGAGGTTGACAAAACATTTACAATTCGAGAGGTTATTCTTCGTACCCTCAAAGAGAATTTGGTCATGGCCTAGAATCACATAAAGCAACAAATAGATCAAGGTCATTCTGAACGTCAATTTGCAGAAGGAGATCAGGTGTTTCTTCGACTGCAACCCTACAAGCAAAATTCCCTCAAGATTGACAATTGTAAAAAACTATCTCCCAAATTTTATGGTCCTTATACCATTCTCAAGCATGTGGGATAGGTGGCCTATCAGTTATCTTTTCCTAGTCATTCTAATCTCCATCCTGTTTTTCATGTTTCCTTCTTAAAGAAGGTGATTGGAACTAAGTTCCAAACTCAAACCAACCTTCCCGAGTTGGACGAAGAAGGCTCCATTTGGCTACAACCATAAGCAGTTTTGGACTAACATGAGCATCGTCTACATCAACGAACCATCAAGGAAGTGTTAGTCTAGTGGAAAGATACAACTCCAATAGATGCCACTTGGGAACCAATTACCATTCTGCAACAATTTTCCCATCTCAAGCCTTGAGGACAAGGTTTTTTTTAAGGGGGGGGACATGTTAGGGACCTAACCCCTCACGTAGGTAAAATAATATATTTCCATGTAATAAAGGTCAATATTAATAAGTCCTAGCAATAAGGAAGAATAAGTCCAATGTAAGAAGACCTAATAGAAGCTTTCGCTTCTAGAAGGATCTTCCTCTTGATGGTTCTTTTGATAGACATGTTTAGTATAAATAGGAGTCAAGGGTATGAGAACTTTTGTCTTGGATATTATTTTAATAGAGCTATGATCTTCTGTAGGTTTCCCCCTCGAAGAGGCAAGTGAACATTTCTCTCAGTAATCAAAGTTCTCTTTCTAGTAGTATTCTGGTATCATTTTGGTATTATTGTGGTGTTTTTCTGGTTATATTGTTGTTCATCTTCCATTTCTAGCTATTTATTTATGTTCTGCATACTTTTTATATCTGGAATATTACATACTTTCAAAGGTTGATGACCTATCTCTAACATGACTTGTAGAGGTTGGTTGTTTACCCCCAGCATGACTTGCAGAGGCCAGGTGGTGGTCTTCAACATGACTTTTATAGGTTGACGACCTATCTACAACATGACTCGCATAGGTTGGTGATTTCTTCTTCCTATTATTTCTCTTTATATTTCATTTAGACTTCTGGTTACTAGTAGTTATACTTTCACCAGGGAAGGAAGAAGGAGGAGGAGAATAATTTGCTGACAAAAAAACATCAACATGAGTCCCATGACATAATGTGCTTAATTGAGAAGCATCAAGAGTGTTTGGGACATTTGGAATGGTACCCAACCAAACTGGTAGTCCCACATTCAACCCATGAATGTATAAAGTGGCCATCAAAGGGACACCAACATTTCCAAAGAAATGAAAAGAAAAAGAATCCCCTTGCAAAGGGGTTCCTTTGTTGGTATCATTAGTAACTTTATTCATGAATATCTTATGCACATTTTCTCCCCTTGCGGGATCGTTCAAGTTTGTAAAAGTCTCACACACTGACTCTGGCGAACCAGTGTTATCAAAAACAATTCCTATAACAAGGCAGCTCCATGTTTCTAAGCGGAAGACCGAAAAGTCCCCACGAATGACAGAGTGGGTGGTCTACCACCTTAGGTCAGAGACCCAAATAAATGACTAACTAACTCACTATGGAAAACTAGGGAGCACAGAGCACACACTAAAAGTTCCTAAAGGAAAATCAATCAATCGACTAACTAGTGGGAAGGACAGTTACGCCAATTGACACTAGAGAAACCAACCGATGCAAGTGCAACTCGCACATGGAATCACTCTTCAGGTATACTCTGCGAAGCACAATCCAACATCTACCCTAGGTACCATGGTATACCCCCACAGTCACTTGTGTAAGTTCATGAAATATAGGCAACTAGGTTTCCAGCTCGCAGTTAATCACCAAGCGGGTACAGTTGACATTCGGGTAGATCGTAATGAGTAGGATAACAATTATGAAAACCTTCAAGGGTATCGAAATCAATTGGTCTGGAAGACAATTGAGGATCTCGAATGGATTCAAGGTCCATGAAGCTCCATAGGAAAATGCAATCGGTATTGTTCCCGAGAAAGACCCTCAATATACAATCCCCACTATGTTTAGTCCAGCTTTGGAGGGGTTATCTCCTCTTCCTTTCCTCACGCGACCTCGTGTTTATCCCCTATGTTAGAGGGGAGTCCCAGCTAACTCTTACGACACTGGATTTAAAGCACTCCCTAACTCAAACTCCAATGTTTGTTTTAAAGTGGCCTTGAAGAGTTTCCTCTTCACACCTAATTCAAGGCCCTAAAACCATAAACTAGTTTGTGAACCCTACAAATAGAAAAGTCTAATGTATTTTAGATTAAGAGTTAATTTTAAGGCTTGATTTACTAACAGGATATGAGCATGCAACTGATGTTGTTAAGACTCTTGCAAAAAATGAAACATATAAGAACACTGGAAAAGAAGGATTCTTCTTTCTTATTTTTCTTTTGAAATGCTTTCAAGATGAGAAGAAAACACAACACTATGCTAATTTCTTTTTCTTTTTCAAATAACAATGCAAAGAAAATGCAAATAAAGAAAGAGACCTAAAAACTAGGTTTTTTTATATTTTATTCCAATCAAAGCAGAACTAACAAAAGATGCTAAAATAAACTGATGAATACATGAAGTCAAAAAATATAGGGAAAATGGAGATACAAGAGGATTTATTTTTTATTTTTTGAACTTCTTTAACAAGAAAAACCAAAATAAAAATATTTTTTCTTTTTTCAAAGCAAGAAACAGGAACAAAGAGAAAATTGAAAATAAGATTGATAAAGACCCTAAGCCAAATGTTGATCGCGGGGATTCAACCAAGAAACCAAAAGGAGGATCTAAAACTTGACAGCTCGCTCTAAACCTTTTAGGGAAAACACAAGAAGACTAAGGAAACAAGTAAACTGGAACTTATACCCAAGCTATGGCCATAGATAGAGACTCTAGTTGATTCAAGAAAGCCTTGAGAAGTCTGAATTTTTATCAGGAAAGAGGTAAAATCCCTCTTTATTAAAAATACTTTCATGAAACAGGGACGCGGGTTGTTTCATTAGTAGCATGTGTATGTACGCGGTTTGTCTACTTTGCAGAGCGCGTATGTATGCGAGCTGACCCCTAACAGGGTGCGTACACCTCTGAGTCTTTTCAAAAATAAAAAGATAAGGCAAACTTATAGGGCATGGAAAGTTGGTATGCACCTTGCAGGTGACCAGAACCCCTTGACAGACTTAGTAAACTTGACTGAAACTCGAAATGAAAACAAAAACCAATCAATCAACCCAAAAACCTCCCTAAAAACCCTAGAGAGATCCCCAGTATGGTCACCAGTTCTGCTAGCAGGAAAATACCCCCTTTAACTATACCAAGGTTTAAGATATAGACAGAGCGAATGATCGTCTAAAATTCAATCTATTTTCTATTCTACCCCAAATATACCAAAACAATTGAAAAGAAATCAATAAGAGAGAAGTTCGGTAATTTTACCTTTTATCCCACATCTGGTGATGATCTCCTCAAGCTCTGTAGTTCCAACAACTGCACGTCTCCTCCCAAGGTTGACCTGCATCCAAAACTAGGCAAACAAGGACTACAAGCATGCTACTTCTATTCATGATTTAGGATTAGATATCAAATGCTATGTATGAATCAAATAAAATACACAAAACATCATCATTTGGGTCAAGGAAAAGAGATTCTTTTATTCATCAAACAAACACTGAAACTTACAATCGGTGTCGGCCATCGTTCTGCGAACCTGGTCCAGGCTCCTCTTTACAATGCTCCAAGTGCACCTTCAATAGGCCTCTTCCCTCAATATTTTGATCACCTAAAGGGAAGGGAATGGATTGACTGGAGGAAGAAAGGGTTGATGAGGGAATGTTGAGGCAATATCTCACAAAAGGGTAGAAAAATCTTGGGCAAGGAAGGGAAGTGAAATTGGGCAGAGTTTCACTATTCATATGCTTGGATGTGAAATAAGACCCCAACACCTCCTTTAATATGACAAAAGGATGGTTATTTAGTTGGATGACGAGCTATAGCAGGTGAATTGGTTACGAAACCTCCAATAGCCCATAAATTTCACCGAATTCCTTACAACTTTTTAATTTTTGCAACTTTTGCAATCATATGCGGGTTGTTTAGTGTGCAACAAGTGTATGCACGCGGGTTGTCTAGCATGCAGCAAGCATATGTACGTGGGATGTAGTGATGCAGGGTGCATACATGCTCTAAAAAATGGTTTTTTAAGAAGAGCTACTCAACAGTGCTTTGGCAAAATATGCAAGTAAGAGGGCCAAAGCCATGTATATATGAATAGGGCATTTTAGAGTTATAACACTCACCGCCTAGTATAATTATTCTTCTTTTTCAAGTTCTCACTACACAATTGAATCATAGAAATGTTATGTTTTTGAGAATGTCATTTTCTCTTTATCAAAATATGAACCATGTTAAAAATTCATGACTAGACAAGAAGTTCACTGCCACCAATAATAATTTTAGTCACATGCCAATAGAATCAATTTCTTTTATAATATTTATACTGAACCAAACCAATGTTAAAGTCATTATAAATTAATAACAGAGAGAAATAATTCACAATTATTTAATAATGATCGAATTTATATAATATATATAATAATTAAAACAAATAATATATATAATAATAATAATATATATAATATAATATATTAATAAATTTATTATGTCATATGTAATTATTAGGGTGATGATTATCTTAAACCAATTTTGATTAATAAAAATTTTAAAAATTAAATTATTATTTTAATTTATAATATTGTTATGATAGAATAATTTGAAAATGAGATTTTCAAGTTTCCTTTTGGTTGTTATGGGTTAACAAGTTAGGCAAGGTTTATTACAAAAGTTTTAAAAGTTATATTTAATGTGTTTTTTTTTTTGTTGTTGTTATGGGTTAACAAGTTATGTATGGTTTATTATAAAAGTTTTGAAAGTTATATTTAATGTTTTTTTAGGCATTAAATATTTTGGGAAAAAATGTTTTATATTCTTTCATGAAATTTACAAATTTTTTGGTGTCAAGTGTTTTAGAATTTGACTAAAGTTTTATTTAACTATAAAGCTCATAGAAACTAGTTCTTATCTTGATAATATTTATTTTCTTTTTTAAATTTACATCCATAAAAAAATAATTTTAATCCTTTAACTTGGGTTTAATTACTTCCTTATAGTATTGCAACTTTCTCTTATTTTTAATTTATGTATCGTTCCATGTGCTTTGCTTTTAACAATAATAGGAATGAGTCCTCCTCCATTATTCTCCATAAAGAAATTACATCTATGAATATAACTTATTTTAAACCTTGAATGACTTTTATTAAAATAAAACAAAAGCTCTTAAAATTAAAATTAATTGTAATTCATATGAATTGTAAATAACAATACTAAAATTAATAAGAATGAGTCCTCCTCCATTATTCCCCATAAAGAAATTACATCTATGAATATAACTTGTTTTAAACTTTAAATGACTTTTATTAAAATAAAACAAAAAAATCTTAAAATTAAAATTGACTGTAATTCATATGAATTGTAAATAATAATACTAAAAATTTAGATAATCATTGTAATGTTCTAACAATCATTATAATACATCTATGTAAGATAAATATATCAATCCAACTATATAAAAATATGGAGATTTTGTATGAACAATCAATTTATAAATGTCACTAAACCAACTTCAAATACATTTAGTGGACCTTCTAATGAGCTTGTACTTTGACCTGTTATCAATTTATAAAGGTCACTAAACCAACTTTAAATACATTTAGTGGACCTTCTAATCATCGTGTACTTCGTGTACTTTGACCTATTTTGAGTCACTATTTTCCTTGATTAAACCATCCTTTTCCCCATTAACAATCTTTTTCTTTTTCTTTTGGTATCCAAAATGTGAATTTAGGCCTAAGGTAATCACCATTATATTTTTTCGTGATTTCATTTGATTTATGATTAATTAGTGGGAAAATGGTGAGTTAAACCTATATCTATATTTTCACTAATTATTGGATGTGAACCTTACTGTAGGGTTGTCTCTTGTACACATCTAACATCAATGGAGATTCAGAGTGTGTTTTGGGCAAGTTATTATAAGAGCTACATATTGTTTTGGACCCTTTGAGATTGTTGCAAATCTGGTAGATTTTCATAAACATGTGACTCTTTGTCATTTATGGACTGAGTATGGCCATACTAAGTAGTGTGTTTCACAGTTTTAAATCAACTTTGTGTATAAAGGTGGGTTCATAGTATTTCATATTATTTCTTTAATATAATTTTCTTATTTCCATTTAAGTTAAATTTGCATTAATCTTTGTATGAACCTAAATGTTTGGACTACTTAATTAAGTCTCTATTATTATAGATCATTATAGTGATTTGTTTAATAGGGACAAGTCTCGCTCTAGAGCAGAGAAGGTGTTGTATATTTTAGTTAGTTTGCATCTTTGTCTTATCATATGTGTTTAATTCTTGTACAATTGTGGTTTGGTTTTCTCAGTGATTGGGTGTTGTATTTAAATGCTTGTTCATCAATTTTGAGTTATGTAGTCAGTCTTCTTTATCATATTACTAGCATTACAACTCTTTCTTTATGAATAAGTTTTGTAAGTATATTTGTTTTCAATTTCATTATGCACGTGTTATTTTGTTTTTAATTAGAGAGAGTGTGAATTTGATTATTTGGAGTTAAATTAAATGGTTATTATTTCAATACATAGAATCATAATATAAATTAATTAGTCAATGATTTTTGAGACCCACACAAATAGTGCACAAAATCTTACAAACATAGAGACCCATGGTTTGACAAATTAAATGCACATATAATCTAAACAATCTTATTATTATTAATAAGGGTTTTGGAAGACTTTCCATTTTTTGTGTCGTTTCTAGGGAGATGTTTAAAGGCTTGGAATTTTTCTCTGTATTAATTTAGGACAACAACACAAGTGTAAAATCCTTAGTTTTGATCCTTGTAAATTATAATGTAATTGTGTAAATGTGATTTAGGCTGGTGAGCTTATATATTTTGGGGTGAAGAGCACGTATTGGTTAATATGGTCGAGGGCCAAGATATGTAAAATGTATATTGAAAGGATTAATAAAAATAATATTTGTTGGTTAGGATACAAGAGGGATGGAAATGATGGGGGGATATGATTCCACGACAAAGGGGGATAAAGGGGGATCCAAGGGAAACCCATGTCATTTGCTTGAGTTAATGTGTCATTACAATATAATCCTCCCTTTGAATTATTAGACACTCAATCATTGAATTCATGTAAGAGGGTGGGTGTCAGAAGTTACATCCCATAGTTATTGGGAGCATGGGTCTGAAGTACAATCATCCTTGGAAAGAGTGAGAGTCAAGTAAGTAAGGAGAAGAAGGAAATTATGTTGGAGTTACTTCAACGGACACCTAGTATTTCTTTTTCCTAAGGTTTTTCCTATGTTTATTAGTCATTATTTAGTCTCTTATATTTTAGGAATAATATTCCTCTAGGGAGAATATTCTCTTCAGTTTGATCAATTGAGTGGAGTCTAGATGCTACATTGAGATTATCACCATACAACATTGGGATCGTCACCATATAATGTGCAGTTTCCTTGGTATCATCACCAGACTAGCGCATTACCCATGATTCCCCAATCTCCTCCTCGCTTCCCTCTGTTTTAGTTAATTAACTAAAGTCTACTGATAGACTAGTTAACTCAGCTAGGTGGCAGTTCACTCTTGTAACTGCCCAAGAGACTAGACTAGGTGGTAGTTTACTCCTATAACTGTTGGTGTGTGTCTAGAACACTCTAGACCACCACTATGGTGCATTGGCTTCTCCTCCAATGCACATTGGTTGAGTTATACTAAGTATATCATGTGTAAATTATCAATTATTCATTTGGTTAATGAGAATTCTTCCATTCTTTCTCTCCTGCTTCTCTTTTATTCTATTTTCTCTGCAACTGTCTATGTGAATTCCCATATAGATCTGTTCTTTTTAGGTTCAACACATTTACATGGTATCAGAGCCAACGAACTACTAGGGAAGAGCCGCACAAAATTATTTTTGTAGGTACCTAAGATTAAAGACAGCGAAAAAATGGAATTCCCAAAAGAATTCAATCTTACAGCTTACAAATTATTTTCATGGAAGGAGAATATGATCATGCATCTTAGAATTTGAGGATTGTACAGGTTAACCATGAACACAGAGACAGAACCAACATCATCCATAGAAAAATCCAAGTATCTAAATCGAATGGATGAAGCATTCAGAAGAATTAACAGTCTCATTTCTCCCGATCTCCTCTTTCACACATCTTCCTATAAGACCCCCAATGAAGCCTATACCACCATGGAAGGGATATTTAGAAAACAGGATGAGATGAGGGGACACATTCTTGAGGTGGAATTTATCACATTGGATCCAAAAATCTTCAACAATCTCCAAGATTTCTTTACCAAATATAAGGATTTATTGTCGCAACTCAAGGCTTGTAGGGTTGACAAATCTAAGGATGAGAAACAAATGGTTCTCACCATTCTCTCCAAGCTTGTTCCTGAATTTTTCAGTGTTTGTATCAACATTTCATTCAGTCAGATTTGTCTCTGGAGCCACCTGGAATGCCTTCTCTTGAGGAATTTATCGAATCTCTGACACAAGAGCATACCAAGCTCATCAACATGGGAAAAATCCAAGGCCCAAAGGCACATGCACTTACTGTGAAAGATGGACGAGATCATTAATATCAGAAATATAAAGATAAATACAAAAGGAAAGCTCAAGCAAATCCAAAGAAGGAAGGGTACTCAAAACCCTTCAACGATGCCTCTGGATCCAAAGGTGGTAAGGGAAGAAAAGGGGATAAGTGCACATACTTCCATAAATTATTCCATCCAGAATCTGCATGCATGCAGAAACAGATAGATCTAATGAGTCAAATACTTCAGCAAAACAACCTTGGATATCACATCCCCAAAGGTGCCAAGAAGAAGAATTCAGAAGAACATAATCCCAAGAAATGCAATTCTAGTGATGCCTTGATTTCCATCAACTCCTCTCCCGATGCTTGGATCATAGATTCAGGAGAATCTGATGTAGGAGCATTTTCATCAAGGCGCAAGTCGAGGACAACTCAGCACCCTAGCATGCATTTTGAAGTGATTTTGAATTTTAGAGATGGAATGTCATGAAATATATTGAAAATATTGAAATTAAAGAAGATGTTAAATGTTAAGAGGTTGAACCATCACGTGATATCGATGGGGATTTTGTTTTCTTTAATATAATTAATTGCAGTACAGATATGAAGCATTCGCTCTTATCTGTCTGTACCGATCATTTATTGTAATAAGCCTTAGTAGTTGAAATATTTTAATTTGATAGGATAGCACTAAGGTAGTCGGAGGGAAAAATATATATGATCCCTATTGTATAAATATATGTATTTTTTGCCCAAATGAGGTTGTTGAAGGTTATTGTTGAGGCTGAAAGTCATAGAGGGCTGCTGAGAATTATCTGAAAATAGTTGCTGAAAATTGTTGTAGAGTATTGTAGCTAAAGCTTTTTGTAGTTGAAAAATGTTGAATCTTATCGAGTTGTATGAGCCCATGTATATATCATTTGAATGAATATAATAGAGAAGTGTTGTTCCAAATTTTTGGTGTTTTTATCATTGCGTCTATCAGAATGAATGGTAGGATTTTTGTTTAATTGCAATTCTCCATTATTATTTGTTCTTATCGTATGAATGCTTTACATAGTTGGATGTATGAATCTATGAGGATTATATAAGTTTCAATTGTTTCTCTTCTACGAGCTTATGCTAGGAGTGCGTTGACAGAGTCTAGTTTGACTCAGAAGCTCAGGAGAGATAATGTGGAGCTTTAAATGCAAGGAGTGCATAGTGTCCACAAGGAGTGCGTTGATAAAGTTTTTTTTGACTCAGAAACTCAGGAGGGATAACGTGAAGTTATTGGCCAAGAGTGAAAAAGAACCACTCAAGGTGTGCGTAGGTAAAAACACTCTCAAGATAACATTGTTTAGGAAGAACAATTGAGTCATGTAAGAGTTGTTGCAAGGAGTGCACAATCGCCCACAAAAAGGGTTAAGCAGAAGAATCTTGTTGCAAAGTGTGTGCAGGGTCGACTTTGGATAAGTGTCAAAGAAGTCATCTTGAAAGGGTGCAAGGAGTAAGAGTTGAAGAAAGATCTAGGAGAAGCTCAAAGTTCGAGGAGGAAAAAGCTCAAGAGAGATAGTGAATGGAATTTCTTCAGTAGGAAGGAGCCCACTAAAAATTACCTAATCAACAAGCGAGATTCATTTGAAGGAATCGGGATCTTTCCAGATCGTGAGATCTAGGGAATCTGCACGGAGGATATTCTTTAGCACTTCGTGTGTTTGGAGGTTTGAAGGTGTTCAAGGAGTGGGATCATCGAAGTCCTGAAGCTACGAAGTAAATCTAAGTCATCAGTATCAATGAGGATGTGTGGTGGTAGACCAGAAACTCTGAGAGATAAAGCTCCAGAAGAATTGTGTGGAGCAGAAGCAATTTTCGTGAAGTCTCGAAGGTGAAGATATCTAGACTGTTGGATCGAGAAAGGACACGCAGCAAAGATCTGTGTGCTCTAGGAGAAGGGTATTCCGGAGGAAGGAGATATTATTGAAGTCAAAATTCTCAAAGGCTGGAGTCAATAAGATCCGTTGATGAACAAAGGGACACGTGGAGAGTGGAGACTTACTCCGGGGAAAATTCACTTTGGAGGAATTGGAGTGTGAAGGCATGAGAACTTGTTGAAGCTCGAAGTTGAAAAGGGGGATAGCCTGAGGTTTGATCCATTGTCATAAGGAAAAGAGGATCCTAGTCAAGGAGCTAGTTCTCGTTGTTTAAAGTTACCAAAAGCGTCAGAAAGAGGGTGTGCGGGTGATACAAACCTGTGTGGGTAACCACAAGGGACCTGTGTGAATTAAATTATGGGTCTAGAAGAGGCCCAAAGAGATGATTCAACTCAATTATTTGAATATCCTTGACAGGTAGGTAGCCCAGCCCCTAGGAGGGAGGGGTCATGCATCAAGGGTCTAGACAAAAATTCATGGACTTCTGTCCATGAGTTCCTGCACTGACTTTCCATGCTTCTGAATGTCTACTTCATTTACCCAATTGGAATCTTCTATTGGATGGTATTTCCACTTTACCAAATACTCAAAATAAGTCTTCCTCTTCTTACCAATCCTTTGATCTATGATCTTCTCCATCTGCATATTTTCTGCTACAGGAATTTGCTTCTCCCACTGGATCTCTTTTTGATATTCTGATCCTTTTGTTTCATATTCCCTGTAAGGATACATGTATGAAATTTTCAAAATGGTCAATATACCCACATCCTATGGAAGCTCTATCTCATAAGCATTTGCATCAAATTTCCTTAGGATCTTGCATGTTCCAATCTTCTTCAATTTCAATTTGGTATATGTTCCCCTTGGGAACCTTTCCTTCCTGAGATGTGCCAGAACTTGATCTCCCACTTCAAATTGAAGTTATTTCCTATGTTAATCAACTCTACATTTATATTCTCTGCTTTTGTTCTACAATTTCTCTTTGATCTAATTATGAAGCTTCTGCATTTATGCAGTGAAGTCTTCTGCTCCAATGCTTCTGAATTCACTCTAATCCAGATCTCTCAACTCTTATACTCCTCTTGGATTCATCCCATATAATATCTGGAATGGAATATTTCATGTACTCCTATTTGGTGAGTCATTGTATGCAAACTATGCTTGTGAGAGAATCTAATCCCACTGGTTATGATGTACAGTGACCAGACTCCTCAGAAAATTTCCTAAACTCTGATTTACCACCTTAGTCTATCCATTTGTTTGGGGGTGATATTCTGAGCTAAAGGACAGCTCTATCCCTAGCTTCTTCCACAATTTCCTCCATAAATGATCAACAAATTTAGTGTCCCTATCTGAGACAATACTCTTGGGCAATCCATGAAGTCTCACAACTTCCTTGAAAAACATATTTGCAATGTGTGTTGCATCATTATTTTTATGGCATGGGATAAAGTGTGTCATCTTTGAGAATCTATCAACTACAACGAATATGGAATCACTTCCCCTTTGTGTTCTTGTAAATCCCAACACAAAATCCATGCTTATTGCATCCCAAGGCCTATCTAGAATAGGAAATGGTTGATACAACCCAGTGTTTTGTCACCTTCCTTTTTCATATTGGTGAATATTACACATGTTTGCAAATTTCTCCACTTATTCCCTCATTCCTGGCCAATAGTATGAAAATTTCAATTGTGCAAATGTCTTGTCATGGCCAAAATGTCCTGCTAGACCTCCACTATGTTTTTCTTTCAGTATATTATCTCCACAGATACTGTGTCCACAGAATTTTATTTCTGATCACAGGATTTGTACATGCTTCATATGCCTCTTTAAAATCTGCATCATCACAATACATCTCCCTAAGGCGTTCAAACCCTAAGGTTTTCACTCGAAATTCCTGTAGAATCAGACATCTCCTGCTCAATGCATCAACAACTTTGTTAGCATTACCAGAAATATGTTTAATTACAAAAGTGAAATTTTTCATAAACTATATCCACTTAGAATGTCTTTGATTTAACTTCTCGTGTCTAGTTATGAATTGTAAAGCCTGATTATCCCTGTACAAAAAAAATATTTTGGAACAAGGTAGTGCCTCCATTTCTTTAAGGCTTGAATTACTGCATAAAATTGTTTATCATATGTGGAGTACTTCCTCTTGGTGTCATTCAACTTCTCACTGAAATATGCAACATGCCTATTATCTTGGTTTAAGACCGCTCCAATCGCTACTCCACTAACATCACATCGTACTTGAAATGTCTTCCCGAAATATGGCAAGACCAAAATCAGTTGTTCTGTTATCTTCTCCTTTAATATCCTGAAGCTTTTCTCAGCTTCTTCTTTCCACTTAAAAAACTTGTGTCTCTTTTTCACTATATCTAATATTGGTGCACAAATACCACTGAAATTTCTAATGAACTTCTAATAGAAACTTGCTAATCCATGGAAGCTTCTCACCTCAAATATGCTCCTTGGCGATGGCCATTCTCTGATTTCTCTCACCTTCTCTGGATCCATATTCAATTCATTTGAAGAGATTACAAAACCCAATTAAATGAGTTGTGTATTCATAAAAGAGGATTTCTTCAGATTTATCAGCAACTTCTCCCACTGCAACCTTCTCATTACTAATGTTAATTGTCTCAAATGATCTTCTTCATTTTTACTGAAGACTAATATATCAACCAGATATACAATCACAAACTTAACAATAAAATCCTTTAATGCTCCATTCATCAACCTCATAAAAGTAATTGGGGTGTTTGTCAAGTCAATTGGAATAACAAACCACTCATACAACCCGTCGTTCATTTTGAAGGTTGTTTTCCACTCATCACATTCTCTCATCCTTATCTAGTGATATCCACTTTTCAATTCTATCTTCAAAAAACATCTTGCTCTGCTCAAACAATCCATTAAGTCATCCATCCTTGGAAAACAAAATTTGCACCTGATGGTGATTTTGTTTATGTCTCTTGAGTCTGTACACATTTTCCATCCTCCATATTATTTTGGACTCAACACAGTTGGTACTGCGCATGGACTCAAGCTTTCTTTGAATAAACCCTTGTCCATCAAATCATGGACTTGTCTCTTTACCTCCTCATTCTCTTGAGGTGTCAATATGTATGTTTCTTTGTTCGGTAGACTCACTCCTAGTATTAGATCAATGTGATGGATGATACTCCTTATGGGTGGTAATGAGCGAGGTAACTCATCCACTACTATGTCAGCAACTTTCTCTAACAACTCATGAATTTCTTCAAGAAGATCAGCCATAGAAGTTATTGTAAGGATGACTCTGGGATTCCTCACCATAGCAAATTTCATCTCCTATTCCTTCTTGACTTCACTTAAGAGTTCCTTCCCACTCATGAGAAATATACTTGTGTTGGCTTCTTCCTTCACCTTCTTATCCTCTATTGGTAGTAGCATGTGTGTCCTACCACTTTTCTCCAAGGTATAAGTATTTTTTCTCCCATCATGAATGGATTTTTTGTCAAAATTCCATGGTCTCCCCAACAATACATGGCATACATTCATGGGAATCACATCACACAAAATCTCATCTTTATATCCTCCTATATTAAATTCAACTAGACATTGTTTAGTTACCATTACCTGGTGACCTTTCTACAACCATGAGACTCTATACGGACTTGGATGTGCAGTTGTCTCCAGCTCCAATTTCTCCACCATTTCTGTGGATACCAAGTTATCAGTGCTCCCATTGTCAATTATCACCTTGCATACCCTGTCTTTAGTCTTGCAAGAAATTATGAACAAATTGTTCCTCTACACCATTTTTTCCACCTCTAGCTCTGGCTTCAAGAGAACCTTCTTCATCATCAAGGATCTCCCATATTCTGTGCATTTTGCCTCAAAATTTCACTTATGCGCTTCCTAAATGTGAGCTTCACCTCCTCCTTCTTTATTTCTCTCAGGGCATTCCCAAGATATGTGTCCTACATTTCCACAGGCATAACACTTCACCACTCCTCCTCTGACTCTTCCTCTTCCTCAAGGAAAATGATTTCTTCCACCATATTGTCTCCCTTGGGAACTTCCTCCTCTCTCTGAGTGACTATGTCATTTTCCAGTCTCAACCCTGGGCTTCTGCGCCTTGTCATGGAAAATTTCTTTACCTCTATTTAGACTTCTTCCTCTGCTTCGTTGACTATGTTTCCTGGCTAACTTCTCTTCTACCTTCAACACAATCTGATAAGAATCTTCCACTTTCCTTATTGTCATCATATTGATTTCATATCTCATGTCATTAATATATATGGAAACATTTTCATCATCCTTTTCTCTTTGTCCAACCCTAATGTTCACCTTATAAAATTCCTCGGTGTATTATTTTATTGTCTGTCCTTTTTGTCTCAGGTTCTTTAATTTTTTTAAAAGATTTATCTAATAGTCCTTGGGTATGAATTTAGCCTTCAGTTTGGCTACCATTATGTCCTAGTTCTTGATATTTTTCTTGCCTTTGCTTCTTTTTTCATCTTGCAGTTCATCCCACCATAGTGTTGTGTGTCCCTTCAATCTGGTGACAACATGCTTCACTTTCTTCTCATCATCAACTTCTTCATAATTGAAGTATTTGTCCATTTCCCTTATCCAATCCAACAATTCTTCAACATCTAAGTTTCCTTCGTACATTTGGATTTCCATTTTTTCTCTTGCTCCCAATTTGAAAACATCTTTCAGTAAGCATTCTTCTACATCATCTTCTCCAACAGCTCCTTCAACTTCCACGTGTTTTCTCTCCGCATCACTAACGTCTCTAGCATCAGGTGCTCTTCTTTGTGTTGTCTCCATAGCATCTAACCTTGCGTGAATTTCTCTCATATTTCTACATCTCGATTTGCTATAGGTTGCTCTGCACGTCTCCTAGAAGGCATTGTGCTGAACTTTTCTTTTACAGAGACAACACTTGATGTATTTGATACCACTTGATGTCATCAGACTACTTCCTTATTTTACACAGAGCACAAATTGAGGCTCTGATACCACTTGATGCAGGACCCCTCCCTCCTAGGGGCTACGCAACCTCTCAGTCAAGGATATTCAAATACTTGAGCCGAATCATCTCTTCAGGCATCTGCTAGACCCATAATGTGATTCACACAGGTCCCTTGTGGTTACCCACGAAGGTTTGTATCACCCGCACACCCTCTTTCTGACGCTTCTAGTAACTTTAAACGATGAGCGCTAGATCCTCGGCTAGGCTCCTCTTTTCCTTATGACCATGACTTGAACCTTGGGCTATCCCCCTTCTCAACTTTGGGCTTTAGGGAGTTCTCATGCCTTCACTCTCCAATTCCTCCGAAGTGACTTTTCCACAGAGTAAGTCTCCACTCTCCACGTGTCCCCTTGTTCATCAATGGATCTTATTGACTCCAACCTTTGGGACTTTTGGATTCACTACTCTCGCCTTCCTCCAGAATACCCTTCTCCCGGAGCACACGGATCTTCATTGTGTGTCCTTCCTAGATCCAATGGTTCATATATTCTCACCTTCGAGACTTCGTGAAAAATTATTCTTCTCCACGCAATTCTTCTGGAGCTTTATCTCTCGAAATTTCTGGTCTACTGCCACGTATCCTCCTCGATATCGATGGCTTAGATTTACTTCGCAGCTTCGGGAATTTGTCGATCCCGCTCCTTGAACACCTTCAAACCTTCGAACACCCAAAGTGATAAAGACTATCCTCTGTGCAGATTCCCCAGATCTCACGGTATGGAAAGATCACAGTTCCTTCGAATGGATCTCACTCATTGATTAGGGAATTTTTAGTGGGCTCCTCCCTACTGAATAATTTCCATCCACTATCTCTCTTGATCTTGTTCCTCCTCGAGCATTGATATTATCCTAGATGTTTCTTCGACACTTACTCCTTGCACCCTTTCAAGATGATTTCTTTGACACTTAGCCAAATTTGACCCTACGCACACCTTGCAATAGGCTTCTTCTGCTTAACCCTTTTTGTGGGCAATTGTGCACTCCTTGCAATAGTTCCTACACAATTCAATTGTTCTTCCTGAACAATGTGACCTTGAGCATGTTTCTGCCTACACACACCTTGAGTGGTTCTTTTTCACTCTTGGCCAATAACTTAATGTTATCCCTCATGAGCTTCTAATTCAAAACAAACTTTGTCAACATACTCCTTGCGGACACTATGCACTCCTTGCATTTAAAGCTCCATGTTATCTATCCTGAGCTTCTAAGTCGAGATATACTATGTCAACACACACCTTGTGGATACTATTCACTCCTTGCATAAGCTCGTAGACGATAAATAATTGAAACTTATATAATCCTCACATATTCATACATCCAACCATGTAAAGCATTCATAGTATAAGAACAAATAATAATGGAGAATTGCAATTAAACAGAAATCCTACCATTCATTCAGATAGACACATTAACAACAACAACAAACATTTGGAACAACGCTTCTCTGTTATATTCATTAAAATGATATATACATGGGCTCATACAACTTGATAAGCTTCAACATTTTTCAACTACAAAAATCTTTAGCTACAATACTCTTCAGCAATTTTCCGCAGTTGTTTTCAGACAATTCTCAGTAGCCCTCTACAACTTTCATCCTCAACAATAACCTTCAACATCCTCATTTGGGAAACAAATACATATATTTATGTAATAGGTCTCATAGATCTTTTTCCCTCTGACTACCTCAGTGCTATCCTATCAAATTAAATGCTTTCAACTATTAAGGATGATTGCAATAAATGATCGGTACAGACAGATAAGAGTGAATGCTTCAGATCTGTACTGCAATTAATTACATTAAATAAAATACAATCCCCATCTATCTCACGCGATGTTTCAACCTCTTAACATTTAATATCTTCTTTAATTTCAATCTTTTCAAGATATTTCATGAAATGCCATCTCTAAAATTTAAAATCAATTCAAAATGTGCACTAGGGTGTTGAGTTGTCCTCCGCGTGTGCCTTGATGGTGATGCTCCTGCATCAGCATCACACCACATGGTTGCCACAAAAGTAGTCTATTATTCATTTGAAGCATGGAAAGGTCCTCCTATTTTGATGGGGGGGAAATATCCAGTTGAGGTCACCAGCAAAAGAAGGATTGAACTCACCAATGGAAGCTTCTAGAATGTTATGTATGTTCCCAAACTTTCCATCAATATTCTCTCCATGTATTAGATGACTAACTCTGGCACCGGAAAGAAATCCATATTCACACTTGATGTAGTGGATATCTATGACAATTAAACCAATTCCAGGGTTGCTACTGGTGATGTAAATCATCAATCTAGGATTTACACATTTTCTGAATTTATTGAACCAGATTTTGCTTTACTTCTTACCCATGCTCATGAAAGAAGTAGGATATGGCACGACAGGTTCAAAATTTAAATTTCAGATATATGCAACAACTTAGCAATAAAATATTGGTTTATGTTCTACCAAACATCCATTTCTCCAAAGGAATCTATGAGGAATGTGTTCTTGGAAAACACCCTCAAGAGAAATTCGACAAAGGAAAGACTTAGAGAGCTTCCTCTCCTTTAGATCTGATCCATAGTGACCTCATGGGCCCTTTTCTGCATCCATCAATCATAAAAGAGAGTTATGTGCTCATTTTTATTGATGATTTCTCACGCTTCACATGTATTTTCTTTCTCAGGAAAAAATTAGAGGTATTTCAACACCTCAAAGATTTCAAAACCTTGGTTGAGGCATAGTCAGGAAAGAAAATCAAAATCCTTCGAACTAATAATGGGGGAGAGTATGTCAACCATGAGATCCATAATATTTTTCATGAGGTAGGGATTCATTTGTAGCACACAGTTCCCTATACTCCACAGTAAAATGGAGTTGTTGAGCGGAAAAACAGATCCCTAAAAGAGATGACCTCTTGCAAGCTACATGCAAAGTCACTTCCACATAGATTATGGGTCGAATCACTTAATTGTGAAACCTACATCAAAAATAGATCTACCCATAGATCTATCAAGGATAAGACCCCCTATGAGGCTTAGAGCAGCCTCAAACTGGAAGTGACCCACTTTCATATTTTTGGTTCACGTGCATGTTCCCGGATTCCCTTTGAAAATAGGAAGGAACTTGATCCACCGAGAACAGAGTGTATATTCGTTGGATACCTTGATGGTGTGAAGGGATATAGACTTATTGATATTTCCTTAGACTGGATCATCATTGAGCGAAGTGTCCAATTCGAGGAAAGTGTCTCGCATGTACCTCAAAAGTCGCATGCAGACACATTTTTCCTTCCACCTGTCAGAGATGATGAGCATGCACATGCCGACTCTTCTTCAGATGATAGCTATGATTCAAATGATTCAGATGATCTAGATACAGGGTTAGTACATTCATATGCAAAGTCAGTGCATGCAGATGCAGATGTAGAGCCAAAGTCGAGGCCCAAGTGGGATCAGACTACTCTTTAGTATGAAGGGAATATTATTGGGGATCCAGCTGATACGAGGACTAGATATGATTTCGAGGAGCCTCCTCTTGCACTCACTTCCACTGAACCGTTGCCACCCAGGCATGTTTTCTTGGTTCAATCTTCAGATCCACAATATTATGGCGAAGCTACTGGAAATCCATTTTTGGAATCCGCCATGTAGGAGTAAAACTCCCTCCTCAAGAACCAGACTTGGGATATAGTTCCCCTTCCCTCTGAAAGGAAACTTTTTAGGTGCATATGGGTCTACAGGACCAAGAGCGCAGCGGATGGACAGATTAGTAGATACAAGGCGAGGCTAGTTACTAAAGGCTTTCATCAGGTGCATGGCATTGACTATGATGAGACCTTCACTCCAGTAGCGAATATGGATTCCATACATTTGGCACTTGCCATTGCGGTAGCCAAGGGATGGGAAGCCTATCAGATGGACATGAAGAATGCATTTATTTATGAAAATCTCTCTGAGGAGATTTATATGGAATAGCCTCGGGGGTTTATGCAGGATTCATCTTTGATCTGTCAACTGAAGAAGTCTCTTTATGGCCTCAAGCAAGCTCTGAGGGCTTGGTATGCCAGGATGGACTCCTACTTGCTATCATAGAACTTTGTACACTGTAATTTAGACCAGAACATTTACATTCCTAGGACGGATTACTCACTTCTACTTCTAGTTCTGTATGTTGATTATTTGATGATCACCAATTGCTCAAATTCAGTGATTGTTGCAGTCAAGAGGATTTTTCATGATAGGTTCTTGATGATGGAAATGGTTTCACTACACTTCTTCCTTAGACTCGATATCAGTCAGGATGCATCAGGAATCAAACTATCTCAAGCCAAGTATGCACGAGATCTCCTTGAGAGATTTCACATGACAAACTACAAGTTTGCTCTGACTCCTTTCCTATCAGGAGTCAAATTTAAGGATGGCGGGGACACTCCATTGGTTGACAACACTCTATACAGACATCTAGTGGGGATATTGTTGTATCTCATACACTCCAGACCAGACATATCCTATGCAATTGGTGCAGTCTCCAGGTTCATGCAGGAGTCTCATGAGCTACATTGGAAGGCTGCAAAGTGTATCCTTCGATACGTATAGGCCACCATCACCTTTTGGATTCATTATGTATCAAACTCTACATTGGATCTCACCGGGTTTATTGATTTTGACTGGGTTGGCGATAGCACTTATCTCAAGTCCACATCTGGTTACTCACTCAGTCTTGGTTCTGGGCCTATCTGTTGGTCGAGCAATAAGTAGGTTGCTATTTCTCTATATTCAGTTGAGGAAGAGTATAGAGGGGTAATTAACATAACCATTCAGTAGATGTGGTTACAAAATTTTCTCACTGATTTGGGCATTCAATTTCATCAATTGATTGTCATATGGTGTGACAACCAAAGCACTCTAAAGTTCTGCAGAGATCCAGTTCAGAGGTAGTGGAAGAATCACATTGAGATCCACATGCACTCTATCTGGGACTTAGTACATGAGGGGATCATCGACCTGTAGTTATTTCCTTCATCAGAACATACTGCATACATCTTCACCAAGACCTTCATTGAGCAGAATTTTCATTCTCTGTGCAGTCGTCTTGGAGTGAAGGACACAGTTGCCTAGCAACTATCAGTTCTTCTTTTTACATGCATTGTACCTTGAGGGAAGGGTGGAGGGGGGGGTTCCCATGAGGTTTCCCCTCTTTTCTCACTTTATTTCAGTGTATATTTTTTATTTGGTTACTTAACATGGCCTCGTTGTCAGGACCCATTCTTTATCTTCACCAAAGTGATGTTCAGAGGGGTGTTGGAGTTACTTAAACACGCACCTAGAATTCATTTTTCCTAAGGTTTTTCCTATGTTTATTAGTCATTATTCAGTCTCCTATATTTTAGGAAGAATATTCCTCTAAGGAAAATATTCTCTTCAGTTTGATCAGTTGAGTGGAGTCTATATGCTACATTGGGATTATCACCATGCAGTAATGGGATCATCACCAACTAATGTGCATTGTCCTTGGTATCATCACCATACTAGTGCATTACCCATGATTCCATGATCTCATCCTCACTTCACTCTGTTTCAGTCAGCTAACTGAAGACTGATAGACTATTTAACTCAACTAGGTGGAAGTTCACTCACGCAACTGCTCGAGAGACTAGACTAGGTGGTAGTTTACTCCCATAATTGTTGGTGTGTGTCCAGATCACTCTATACCACCACTATGGTGCATTGGTTTCTCCTCCAATGCGCATTGATTGAGTTATACTGAGTATATCATGTGTAAATTATCAATTATTCATTTTCTTAATGAGAATTCTTCCATTCTTTCTCTCCTGCTTCTCTTTTCTTCTATTTTCTCTACAATTGTGTATGTCAATTCCCAGCTAGATCTATTTTTTGCAGGTTCAACACATACATTTACAAATTCAAATGGAAAAAGAAGGGAATTTTACATGTTGTGTGTGGGAATCAAGAGAGGAGATAAGTATTGGGAATAGCACCACCCATGTTATGCTTGAAGGAAACCATTGTTGGGTTGTGTTTATGCTGGAAATGTGACCTGTGTGCCTGTAAAAATGGGATATGTACCTATGGAGCGTTTCATGTTGATGAAATGGCTCAAGATCCTTGTGAAGGTTGTTGTGAACACTCTTGGAGTAACTGAGAGTTCCTGGAGTCTCCAACAGAGATATTCCTGGCCAACCTATGCTGGAAGCCCTGATAAAAGAATGGGACATGTCGAGGGACTAGTTGCAAAGAAGGGAGTACATTCCTTGGGTTGTGTAGGTTGTGGGGAAGAGAACTTGTGGATTGGAATTGTTTTTGGAGAAAAGGTTGTTGAATGTGGAGAGTGGATAGACAAGAGGGCCAGATATCCTTATGGACTCATAGCCTCAGCTCAGGGTGGATTTTATTTTAGATAAAATAAATAGCAAGCCTATGGCTGGGAAGATCTTCCTTCACATGTAGTCAGTTGGTTATTTAATAAACAGATAAGTTTTATATTATGATTATTATATTAATTTCACTTTGTAAATGAATATCTAAATGTTGTGTGTTACTTGAACGGTTACATTCATGTTTCAAATGTGTTGTTAGATGCATGTTAAATTATAGGCTTGTTTCCCCTTGGTTTATTTTATTTGTATGGGTAATTTTAAATTTTGATTTTAGTAGGCAGGTATGTTACAACAAGGTACGGGGATCATTCGAAAGGATTTTTGACAACCTCTTGGTGGGATTTCATACTTAGTGTTTGGATTAATCATTTTGGATGCATGAATCATATTAGATATCCAAAAGGACGATTTCATGGTGTAGTAAGAGCCATTGACCACTTTGTAGGAAAATATGAAACAAGAAAAAACTTGGGGACAAAATATGACACTTGACTAGACCACAAAGAGGATCCTAAACATGGGTTCAAAATAGAAGCTTCCAAAATAATATTTGCAGAAGCAACAGAAGCATAAATTGTTCCTCCAACTACAAAACCAACATATACAGGAAAATTAATCAATGGGTAGACAAATTCAAAAGTCTCTAAACAATCCAATCCAAGAACCATAATATTCTGAAGAGTACATCTTCTATTACGAATATGTAGCACAAGGAATTCCATCTCTCATAAATCCTCTTTACATCATGGAAGATGAAAAAGGAATAGGTTCCACCAAGGAAGGGATTGTTATTTTCAAGTTCCCAATCAAAGACCCTAGAGGCTTGGCGTAGATGAAGAATATTCCTCAATCAACCTTACCAAATTTTAATGGCTTGGAAATTGAATATATAGATAATTTTCTATTATAATTTGATGTATTATGTAGAATTTGTGATTACATTACTAATGATCAAAAGCTAAAACCATTCCCCACACATTAAAAAGTGTGGCACTTTGTTGGTTCATGGGACTTGGTGGGAATAATTTCGAATGTGGGACAAAATGAAACAAGCATTCTTGAAGAAATATCAAGAATACTACAAGGCCTAATATTTGAGGGAAGAGATATTTAATACAACTCATAAATAAGATGAGAGTTTGGAACATTATGTAGATAAGTTTCAATATAATTTATAGAGGTCAAAACAAATTAAGTTGGATAAACAAACTCTGCAAATTATTCTATTAAGAGAAATCCAAGATGAATGTATGGACCTCTTAAATTTGATGGGAGTTGGTGACATTTCCCAACTAAGTTATGAATAAATTTTCAAATTATGTAAACAATATTCTAGGGAAAATTTGAAACATGGCAAGGGTCCCAATTACATAACTACCATAATTAAAAATTATATGGGGAGGAATCACCCATGATGAGATTGGGATCTTGTTGGAATATTTCAAGACTCGCATTCTTAGTTCCCTAAGTTTGTAGTTGGACACACTACAAGATAAGAAGAAACTAGATGAAGAAGAGTTGGCACTTTTCCAAATGTAGGAAGAAGCATCCCTTGAGGGATTTCCCATTAAATAGAACTAAAACCTGTGGAATTTGCAAACAAATTCATCCAACCAATAGTTGTCCTTCTCTACTAGATTTGAAAACAGTCTACCAAGGATATAATGAGGCGAATGAACAAATTTGTTTTGTTTATAAAAAATGACCATGGCAATCTGAACCACTAGGTATGGTTTAATACCCCTCTTAGTCTTATAATGCATTTTGGAATAATCATCAAAATTACAATACCCCTTCCAAAATTGGTATCCTCTCATGAATTTGTAGCAATGGGCACCCCAATCGACACAAAACCATCCTCGACAATAGGGTTAATGATTTCCTTCCTTTGGAAATCAGAAACAACTGTCCCCACAATTTCTGCAACAATAATCACAAACGCCCCAACAAAAACAATTACAATTGCTTGCAAATAACCCTCAACAACCTCCCCAACTTCCTGCTCAACCCACTCATAACCCAAATAATAAAGTAGATCGACCCACGTACAATATCAAGTTACCCATCTGCCCTACATATTTTATTTCTACTATGGATTTCCAAGATATACACCTACTATCAAGAAAAATTATTAATGAAAAAACTTCGCCTATCGCTCTAGCACAGGATGATGAGGAAGTTTTTGACTTAGAAGAAGATCATTTACTAGAAGAGCATCATGTCGATCATTTTCTCACAACACCACAAACTACTTCTCTAAGAACTTCAAATCAATGACCAAGGATAATTTTAAGGATGGAAATTCATCTTAAAATGTAGAAACCTTGGTGAATATTACTAGTTCTTAAGATGCAAACTGTAAAATGTTTGGCAACATTTATTAAAAAAATTCAAATTTTTAAGGATTTTATATAGTTTCTATAAAATTTTGGTGATTTTTAAGGTTAATTGTATCCTATAGAATTTGGGCAAATCATTTTTAGAAACCATATAAATTGGTGAATATGTTTTTGGGAAAAAAACATGCAAAATTTGCCAATGGGTGAAATTTAGACCCTTAAATTTTTCCTGTCAACCATAGTCATAAGGGGCTATGAAACTCCCTCCCTATATCAAGAAGTGAAGTTTAAACCAACCCTTTTATCATCTTCAACTTCCTATGAGAACTAAGGAATGTGTGTGTCAAGCTTCCAGTATTTCAAGCAATTAAATCTATTACAAATCTATCAAGCAAATTTGCCTCAAAAAGATTAGTAGGAGAAAAAGTATCCTCAAACTATCAATGTTATTGGCCAGTTAGCTGACCTAATTCTTGGAAAAGTCTTTATGACTAAATATGTTAATACAATAATCCCTATATTCTATGTTCATATCAATAACACTCTAATTCCAAGAACATTGATTGATTTAGGGGTTGTCATAAATTTCATCACTAAGGAAACTATGTAAAAACTAAAATTACCCAACCTATGACATACTCCTATAGTCATTTAGCTAACTTATCAATCTATTGTAAAACCAAAAGGAAGCGTAGATAATGTTTTCATGTCTATGGATGTTGGAATGTTGTTCAATATTGATAGGGGGGTGAATCAATATTGTTTCTTTTTCTCAAAATAAATTAATTATTAATTTATGGACCATAACAATTTATCAACAAGAATGTACAAAAAATTGAAATTAAATGTAACAATCATAAAAATTATATTTCAGTTACAAGTTTTAGTTTGCAAGAGACACAAATCTCTCTTCTTTTGAGAACCAACTCAAGGAAACACCAAACCCATGTTTCCAATCACCAACTTGAGGAATCACCAACTCCCTGTAGATCAGGATTCAACCTCTAAAGGACTCCAATCCTCTGTTTTTCAAGCACCAACTTGAGGAAGCTACAACTCCTTGTTTCAAGCTTAAACCTGTAGAGGACTCCAATCCTCCCTTCCACCCTCACTTCATGTGTATGTTTCAGGTTTCATATTCTTCCCTTTACTCTACTTTTGTTTCTGATCTTTTGAATTAGCTCACAAAGACACTCTCCTTCCATTATACCTTTATGTTTATATAGTATTCCAACAAGTGTGAATTTGAAACATTGTGTCTCTTTGTATGAAACAATTCACCTCTTTATTTAATTTAATAATAATGCTAACAGTTTTTCATTAAAAAAAAAATCTTTAATTCAAAAGACTTTAAATCCCTTGTAAGTTGTTCATCATTAATGGAATATCTAGGTGCTAAAAATTGTTTATTGTTGTTGTAACATTTCTTTGAACAAACCATGTTCCTGAGGTGTTAATTATCTTTAATCATATTTTTAGTCTTTATGAGTTGATGTCAGTTATGGATTTACTCTTTTTATTTTGGTCTCACACTTCTATATTGATCCAATGATCTATGATCAATCTTCGTTTTCCATTGTCGATCCATAGAATTTATGATTTCGTTGTTCATTAAACTCAGCAATCCAATAATTGTTCCTCGACAATTACTCCAGACATATTGTATTTGTTGGATCTTTCAAGACAAAGATGTTTGATCCGTAAATAGGAGCCTTATAGCCTATTTGTTTCACTAACATGGAATTCTCTATTTAAAACAATTATAACTCTGACTGTTATATGATGGAAAATTCTTGACCACTCAAGCCACAAGTCGAGTCGGAAAATAAAATAGAGTCGACCACCCGAAAGTCAAAATGGGAAAAATGATTCGGCCAAAATGAAAGTCGGGTAGAGGAAACGTAAGTCGACCAAGAGTCAAGAAATGCAATTCGAAGTTATCAATTAGAGGTCAAATGCAATGCAAATCGAAGTTACCCAAGTCAAATTCGGAGGCAATGAAAGTCAAATTTTATCCAAGTCAAAGTTGGAGGTAATGCAATTTGAAGTTATCCAAGTCGAAGTTGAAGGAAATGCTAGTCGAAGTTATCCAAGTCGAAGGCAATGTAAGTCGTAGTTATCCAAGTCAAAGTTGAAGGCAATGCAAGTCGAAGTTATCCAAGTTGAATTCAGAGTCAATGTAAGTCGAAGATCAAAATGTCTAATAGAGACTCTCACAACATACCCTTTTACACATTTTATTGAGCACTGTACTTTGATCTTTACCCTTTGCATTTAGATAGGACAAAGCACCATATTTTGATATTTTCCCTTTGCATTTATATAGGACAAATTTAGTATCCATAAGTATTCATTTTTTAGACAATGCATGAGTTTGACAATATCATATGCATAATTTTGGTGATGATGACCATAATATTGGCCTATTTGCATCAATGAAAATACCAACATCACATACCCTCTTTGACATCAATGACAACACCATAAAATCATGTCCAACATTCTCCCCCTTTGGAATTGATGGAAACAAAGTAAAAACACTTTATTTTAATTGAGTTTTTATTGTTATTTTCCCCCTTTGACAACAATGACAAAAGGGATATTTCTCTGCTCCCTCTGAGGTTATACTCCCCCTGTCCATGTACTCCTCCTTTGATGAAACCTATGCAATTCAATTAGATATGGAGATTACCCCCAATTTATGTCTAAGGTATTCAAAATTACTCCTCGGTAAAGGTTTTTGAATATATATGGAATCTATTCTTTAGTATCCACATATTCCACTTTAACAACTTTTTGAGAAACACGTTCCCTTAAAATATGAAATTTGATTGGGATATGCTTGGTTTTTGAGTGCATGACATGATTCTTAGAAAGGTTTATGGCATTGATATTGTCACAATTAAGAAGAATTGGATTATCATACTTTATTTGTAAGTCTTCCACAGTATGTCTCATCCAAATTACTTGAGTGCAGCATGAGGCGGCAACAATATATTCATATTTTGTTGTAAATAGTGATATGGAGGGTTTTTTTTTTACTTAGCCATGACACAAGAAATTTTCCTAGGAACAATTCACCTCCACTAGTGCTCTTTCTGTCATCAATACTTCATGCCGAATCTGCATCAATATATGCAGTTAATGTGAAGTCTTTTTTTTTATATATCATAATCCAAAATCCATGGTGCCTTTGAGATATCTAAAAATCCTTCTAATTGCATTCATATGTGTCTCTTTATGTGTAGATTGAAATCTCACCACTAATCCTACAGCTTGCATGATGTCTGTTCTTGTTTTTGTTGCATATAATATGCTACCAATCATTGATCTATACATGGTTTGGTCTACTTCTAGTGATTCATCATCTTTGTTTAGTTTGCATCATATAATCATAGGAGTGCTCATAGGTTTACAATATTTCATTTTAAATCTATTCAACATTTCCTTAATGTATTTGGTCTGAGATATGAGTATTCCTTTGTCTGATTGTGAAACTTGTAACCCTAGGAAGAATGCCAATTCACCAAGCATTGAAATCTCAAATTCTTTTGCATTTCTGTAGCAAATTGTTTGCTTAGAGGATTTAGATTACTTCCAAAGATGATATCATCCACATATACTACAACAATAATCATATTCTAATTTTCAATTTTAATGTAAATATTGTTGTTAGTAGCTCCTCTTTTGTAATCTCGCTGTTATAAATGATTATCAAGTCTTAAAAACCATGCCCTGGGATCTTGTTTGATACCATACAATGATTTCTTTAATTTGCAAACATAGTCTTTATTTTCTGATAATATAAATCCTTCAGGTTGTTCTATATAAACCTCTTCCTCTAGATTTTTCATTTAAGAATGTTTATTTGAAATCCATTTGATATATCTTGAAGTTTTTAAAACATTCAAATTCCAAGAAATTTTGATAGTTGATAATCTAGTTATTGGGGAAAAATTTTCCTCGGATTCAATTCCTTCTACTTGAGCATATCCTTTACACACCAATATTTTTGTATTCCTTATAAAATGACCATCTTCATTAACTTTATTTTTAAAAACCCACTTGGTCCCTACCACTTTTTTGTCTTTTGGTCTTGGGACAAGATCTCAGGTCTTATTCTTCTTTATTTGATCAAGCTCTTCATTGATGGATTTGATCCAATCTTCATTTTTGTTGGCTTCTGTAAATGTTTTAGGGTTATGTTAGGGAGATAATTGTTTTTTCTGATTCATATGTTATCCTTCTTCTTGTTTCAACTCCAGCAATTTTGTTGTCTATGATTTGACTTTCAAGATGATCTCTTTGTACTCTTCTTGATGGTGATTTTGAATCTTGTCTTGGTGATGCTTCATCTTCATTTTATTATTCACTTTGTGATTCTTCTTCTTGTATTTCTTTAGTTTCTTCATCATCGTCATCATCATCATATCTTCTTCTTTCATCAACTTGTGAATTTTCTTGATATTTGATTCTTCTTGATGTTAGATCATCCACCTTTACATTTGCACTTTCCATAATTTTGTGCAGCCTCAGATTATAGCATCTGTAGGCATTTTTATTGTATGAGTAACCAAGAAATATTCCTTCATCTGATCTAGAATCAAATTTTCCTAGATTATAA
This sequence comes from Picea engelmannii, assembly GCA_009831015.1. Taxonomy (NCBI): domain Eukaryota; kingdom Viridiplantae; phylum Streptophyta; class Pinopsida; order Pinales; family Pinaceae; genus Picea; species Picea engelmannii. The sequence goes on along the minus strand of ML781521.1, from coordinate 88,970 downwards.
TCATCTCTTTTTATATATCATTTTCTCCTAAAGACTCTAAAGTTTTTCACTGATGTTGCTCTGCCAAACTATATCTCATAGGGTGTCTTGTCATGGTTAAATCTAATTTGTGCTATATATATATATATATATATATTGTTGATAACAATGCTTCTCTTCAATAGATATCTATGAGTTTGGATTCATTTAACATAGTTTTGGTTGCTTCTTAGACAATTCTATTTTTCCTCTCAGCAACTCCATTTTGTTGAGGAGTTCTTGGAGCTGAAAAAAGTGTCTTTTAATTCCATGAGTTTCACAAAACTCATTGAACTCATTTGAGGTAAACTCCCCTCCATTTTCTGATCTTAGGCACTTGATTTTGAGATCAGTCTCATTTTCAACATGTGCTTTGAAGGCTTTGAATTTTTTGAATGCTTATGATTTCTCGTTAAGAAAAGATACCCAAGTCATCCTTGTATAGTCATCAATGAATAAAATGAAGTAATTATCACCTTGCATTCTTAGTTATTATTGGTCCATAGAGATCAATGTGAAGAAGTTCTAAGGGTTTTGATGTAGAGTATTCTTTTGTCTTAAATATTACTCTTGTCTTCTTTCCATGTTCGCAGTGCCTACAAACATAGTTTGAAGGTTTAATATTTTTTGGCATCTCTCACAACTACCTTTTTATTGACTTTTATCAAATTTTCAAAACTTATATGTCCCATTCTTTTGTTCCATAGCCAAATTTAATCTATTTGGCCCATGCAACCTTTTTTTTCTTCTTCTATGTTTAAGATATATACATCGCTTGGTGTCCTGGGTGCAACAACCACTAATTTTCCTAAGCCCTATTTTCTAATTTCACATTTTTTAGAGTCAAATATGAGTATGTGTCCTTGATCACATGTTTGGCTCACACTGAGGAGATTAGGATTCATATTTTCAAATAATAGCACATTTTTTGTTTTAGCTCTATTATTTCTTAGACTGATTGTACCCTTTCCAAGTATCTTGGTAGTGACATTATCTCCAAAGGTAACTCTTCCTTTTTCTTTCCTTTTCAGGCTAAGGAATTTGTCTTCATATCCTGTCATATGCTTTGAACATCCACTGTCAACGTACCATTGAATCCTTTTATCTTTAGCATATAAGTCTACCTTACACTATGTTTCTTTTTCTTCCATTTTTTTCTTTCCATGTCTTCTTATCCTTTTCTTTTTGAATGTTGGAATTCTTTATGGGATGCTTTGGTAGTCTACAATCACTAGCTTTGTGACCATAATTGTTGCATTTGTAGCATTCAACATTGTAATCTTGTAATGGAGAGAACGAATTATAGTTTATATTCTCTTGATTATTATTATTATTATTATTATTTCGAATCTTATAACAATATCTTAGAACATTCTGATGATTGTTCTTTCCATAAGATCTAAAATGTAATGTTTTTTATGCCCAAAATTATTGCAAGAGAAACAATAGCCAAGAAAGAGATGTTGATACCTTTTGGGGGGAGTTCTTATTTTAGTTGAATTCATTATATACTCATTTTATTTTGAAGGGAGAGCATATTTTTATTGATTAGAATCAATCTTTATTTTTCTTTCTTCCTTTTTGAAAGAGCATTGAAGGGCAGCAGCATAACTTTTTGGATTTTTGTCAATTTCATTAGATGTAGAATTAGATCCTTTATTAGACTTCTTTTGATCATAACCCAATCCTGAATTATTGCTTGATGATATTTGACTGTTAAAAATATCATCCAATATTCTTGAATTGTTTTCAAATCTAGATTGGTTGTTTCCTTTCTCAGGTTCTCTTTTTAGAAAAACTATTTCAGCCTCTACCTTTTCATAGTCTAATTATTTTTCATTGAGTTGTTTAATTATGACCTCTTCAATTATTTTGGCTTCCTGGAGTTGAATTTTCAAGTCAATAGAGATTTGTTTTGATTCCTCGATGGTTATTGAAACTTCTTTTTTCTTTTGATTTTTGTTTTTCTTCATGTTCTAATAGTTGTTATCTTAATGATTTGTTCTTATTTTTATATTTTCTCGGTTCTTCAAGAGCAATGATAAGTTCTCCTTCAAGGTCTACTTCTCCTTCAACTTCAGAGTTTTCTTCATTATCATCAACAAAATTATTTTGATTTTGTATTCCCATAAGTAAAAGTTTTGTCTCGTCATATTCACTCATGTCATATGAACTATTGTCTTCTTTGGAGTAGAAGTTTTTTTTTTCTTCTTTTCAGTTTTTTTCTTATTAAGTTCTTTATGGTTATAATTTTCTTCACCACCACTATCTACATGCTTAGGATAGGGACAATTAGAGGCAAAATTCCCAACTTTGCCACAATTGAAGCACTTGAAGGGTAACTTCCCTTTATATTTCCCAGATCATTTTTGGAGTTTCCTTATAAAATTGGCTTCTTCTTCATCTAATATGTCTGAGTGATTTTTGTTGGAAGATTGTTTGTTGTCATTGATGTCAACCCTAGTCATGGTTTTTGGACCGCAAGATTGATGAAGGTATTTGGACATGAAGGAAAATGCACATCCAGATACAACACCCATGGATGGATAGTATACATCATGTTGTTTCTGGTGGTATGTGGCACATCACGTGGATCCTCATCATTGAGGAGAAATGAATTTTTGAAGATGACAAAGTGAATTGAAGAAGGAAGTACATGTAGGCCCTGAAGATAATTAAAGAAAAGAATTACAAAATAAGAAAGTATCAGGTCGGCCCTAATGTTAAAAGGAAGTGACATAAATGGTATAAATAAACATCATTATACATTCATTTGATACAAGTCGAATTTCATAGGAAATAAGAAGTAAAGGAAGGGCGGATTTCAAGGGAGGATGAAGTCTTTTGGTGATGTGTTCTAAGGTATGTTATTTTCAGTTCATCTTACCATTTTTGCTATAAAAAAATTTCTAGAACGATTCAAATGGTGAAATCGCTATGGTATTGATAAGACATATCAAGGTACCTCTGGTAAAAAATTCATCTCTTTATTCACTATAATTATGGAGATACACTCTGTGGAAGATAGGGTTTGTGACCAGTCCTAAAGCTAGTCAATAAACAGGTGTTCCGAGTAAAACAATCATAACTTCTTCATAGAGAATCCAAATGAAGTGGGACAAATTTCATTGGAAATAGTATGGACTGTAGTTTCTTTTGTGACAGTTTCATAATTGGATGTTAATTATTGAGCACGGGGAATTATGTGCAAGTTCACTCTCCTGAATAGACCAGAATTGAATAAGTCTTCCATTGTTTCTATAACCTCTTTTTGGGGAGGATTCAAGGAGTGAAAATTGGAGGAGTTTCAGAGAATACATTGAGTAATATTATCTACAGGATCATAGTACTCCAAGAATTGAAGAATTGCAGAAATTGAAGAAGTCTCAGGA
>ML781521.1:55537-77458 GCA_009831015.1 Picea engelmannii | reverse complement strand
CTCATTCTTGAGGACAAGGCTCCAGGTTTGATTAATCAAGATTCAAAGGTACACATGACAAGTTGATGACTATAGTTGAGACAACAATCTTTGTAAAGTATTATACTTGATAGCATGTGAGCATATAAAGGTAAATACTTTGCATGATACAGCTAACACCTCCTCAAGGAGAAACCTTGTGTGTTAGTTCTAGGTTGCCATGGAAGAATGCTTGGTCACAACACTATAAGAGTGTTGACCTAATTTTGTATTGTATTCCTTACCTTTAATCATTGCTTCAGATAAATTATAAGTAATAGCTCTAAAGGAGATACTGTGATGATTGTTCGTGCTATTACTTTATATTATCAAGAAGGATATTATTCTTGCTTGTCGTTGTGTTGACCTTGCTCCAGGTCACATGAGGAAGCTATAGCGAAGGTTGCAGAAGGCAATGTGCTAAAGGAGAGACCGTAAATGAAGCAATCATCAGTGGAAAAGAAGAAGGTGCGTCACTCAGAAGCTGTCATGACCCACGCTATTGAAGAATCCATGTGAACTCTAGAATATTAGCTCACATCAACTACAAGGCGCTACCATACATATGCAAAGTTGTCACAAGTTTACCAGAACTCAAGGTTAATCAAGAAGGCATATGCAATGGATGTGCGCAAGGCAAGAATATCAAGAACCCTTTTCCAAAGAGGGACAGCAAAGCAGAAGGAGTACTGGAACTCACTCATTCAGACGTGTGTGGCCCAATGCCATCATCCTCCATTAATGGGTATGTATATTATGTATCATTCATCAATTATTATTCTCGTAAAAGACTTGGATATATTTGAAGTGTTCAACAAGATCAAGGAATTCAAAGCCTTGATAAGAGAACCCTTCTGTAAGGAAGATTAAGATACTTAGGTTAGATAATGGAGGAGAATATACCTCAGAAGAGCTCATGAACTTCTGCAAATATGTTGGGATCAAGATGCCCAACAAAACGATGTAGCTGAACGGAAGAACAGAACCATACTGGAAGTTGTAAAGACCATGATTCATGATCAAGATCTTCCTATGTTCTTTTAGGTAGAAGCAGCAATGGCAGTTGTTTATGTGCAGAATATATTATCCCATAGCGCACTTGGGTTCAAGACCCTGGAAGAGATGTTCACCAGAAAGAAGCCAGAGGTAAGCCACCTAAAAATATTTGGCTGTCCAGTGTTTATTCATATACCAAAAGAGAAAAGAAACAATTTGGAACCCTCTGGAAAGAAGGGAATATTTGTGGGATATTGTGAGGTCTCCAAGGCCTTCAGAATCTACATACCTGGTCACTGCCACATTGAAATTAGTAGGGACGTGACCTTTGATGAAGAAGCAACACTTGAGAAATCAACAAGATGCCAGCTTGAAGAAATATATGAAGAGGAACCTGTAAATCCCAGGATTGCAGAATCTGTGAGGGAAGTTCCCAGAACTGCAGAACCTATAAGGGAAGTCGTAACTTCCCCTGATGAGGAGACTCTTAAAGATCATGATATAACAGAAGTTCAAGAACCTTCTCAAATGACCTTCTCCCATAAAAGAAAGCCTGCTTGGGAAAGAGAGCTTATTCAAGATGGAGAGAAGTATGGTGTTCCATAAGGAACCACAAGACAGGTGAAAAGACCAAAGCCATTCTCCAGTTACACGACTTTGATGGGCAATCTACTTGATGAAGAACCTACATGCTTTGAAGAGGCCATTCAAAATAAGGAATGGGAAGATGCCATGACAGAGGAATACCAATCCATAATAAAGAATGATGTATGGAAAATGGTTCCCAAACCAAAAAGTAAGGATGTGGTATCATCAAAATGGCTCTTCAAAATAAAACATGTTGCTAATGGAAGTATTGAGAAATATAAAGAAAGATTTGTCACTCGTGGCTTTTCCCAGAAGGAAGGCATTGACTATGAAGAGACATTCGCTCATGTGGCCAGATACACTTTGATCAGAACCATTATAGCTCTTGCAGCCAAGATGAAATGGAAGTTGCACCAGATGGACGTGAAGACAGTTTTCTTGAATGGTGTTATCAAAGAGGAAGTGTATATAGAGAAACCCCAAGGATTTGAGGTTGAAAACAGGAAGTCTCATGTATGCCGATTGAAGAAAGCCTTATACAGATTGAAGCAAGCTCAGAGAGCTTGGTATGGCCATATAGATAGTTTCTTGATGAGCTTAGGATTTACCAAGAGTAAAGCAGACTCAAATCTCTACTTCAAAATTATGGATAATGAACCAGTAATCCTACTATTGTATGTGGATGACTTATTCTTAACTAGAGAAGAAAATATCATCACTGAATGTAAAAAGAAACTTGACGTAGAATTTGAAATGAAAGACCTTGGCCTAATGCATTACTTCTTAGGTCTTGAGGTATGGCAGAGTCCAGAAAGAATCTTCCTTAACCAAGGGAAGTACACGGTCGAAATCTTAAAGAGATTCGACATGCTAGAATGTAAGCCCATGAATACACCCATGGAAGCGAAGCTGAAGCTATTGGTCGATACTTCGTCAGACCTGATAGATGCCACATTGTACAGACAGATTATTGGATTGTTGATGTACCTGATGAACACCAGACCAAACATTTGTTTTGCAGTGAACACCTTGAGTCATTTTTTGGTAGAGCCCAGACGTGTTCACCTAGTGGTTGCAAAACATGTGATGAGGTACATTAAAGGTACAATGGATTATGGTCTCAGCTATGATGGAGATCATGACTTCACATTGAGTGGATATACTGATGCAGATTGGGCAGGAAGCATTGTAGATAGAAAAATCACTTCCGGATGTTGTTTCAGTTTGGGATCAGCCATGATCTCGTGGCAGAGTAGGAAGCAATCCAGTATTGCTCTCAGCACAGTGGAAGCAGAGTACATTGTCGCATGTTTTGCTAGCTGCGAAGCTATATGGCTTCGAAAGTTGCTAACTAGCCTATTTGACTTGGAGATAAGAGCAACCATAATTCTATGTGATAACTAGAGCTGCATAAAGATGACAGAGAACCCTGTATTCCATGACAGGTCGAAGCAAATAGAAATCCGCTATCATTTCATCCGTGACATGGTACAGAGAGGAGCCTTGAAGCTCCAGTACATTAGCACGGATGAATAGGTTGCTAATGTGATGACCAAACCTCTATCTCGTGTAAAGTTTGAACACTTTTGAGATAAGCTTGGTATAGTCCGAAAGGAACCTCCCTGAAAGGGGGAGTATATATATATATTCCTTGCTTCTGACCTCGTTGTTAGACGTAAAGCAAGATGAGTCATTGCTTCTGACCTTGCTGTTAGACGTAAAGCATGAAGTTGTGTGATCCTTGCTTCTGACCTCATTGTTGGACGTAAAGCAAGATGAGTCATTGCTTCTGACCTCGCTGTTAGACATAAAGCATGACGTTGTGTGTTCCTTGCTTCTGACCTCACTGTTAGACGTAGAGCAAGATGAGTCATTTCTTCTGACCTCATTGTTAGACGTAAAGCATGACGCTATGTGTTCCTTGCTTCTGACCTCGCTGTTAGACATAAAGTAAGATGAGTCATTGCTTCTGACCTCGATGTTAGACGTAAATCATGACGATGTGTGTTCCTTGCTTCTGACCTCGTTGTTAGACGTAAAGCAAGATGAGTCATTGCTTCTGACCTCGTTGTTAGACATAAAGCATGACGCTATGTGTTCCTTGCTTCTAACCTCGTTGTTAGATGTAAAGCGAGATGATTCCTCGCTTCTGACCTCGTTGTTAGACATAAAGCGAGATGGTGTGTGATTCCTTTCTTCTGACCTAGTTGTTAGATGTAAAGCAAGATGATTCCTCACTTCTGACCTCGTTGTTAGATGATGCAGGAGCATTGCTCACTCATCAAGCGAGCCAGCGCATGGAGCAGAAAGGACAGTTGGATAGCGCCAGCATCAAATTTTGAAAACACCTTGGGAATTGTTGCGTCGCTCTTTCATGAAGCCATTCATAAAGAAGCGCACTTGTATTGTATTGTAGATAGGAAGGCATTTAATAGTTTTAATGTTGTTAGATATGAATTAACTGTAGATTTGATAGTTTCAGTTTTCGAGAGGGAAAACGGAATATAGGCACCCTCCTTTGTATCATTGTATTATTATCCTGAGAGCAAGCAGAGTAGGGACAGAGAACTGGTGAAGAACACCCATGTACAGATTGAATTAATAGAAGGAAGTCTTTGATTCATTTTCATGGTTTGTGTTGTTTCTCTGTGTTGATATCATACTCATGTATGTTTTCTTTCTGTCATGCGTTTTCTTTGATATGCTACATATCTGGTTTCATAGTTGGTTTGAAATCTGTGAGATAGAGGAGAATGAGTTTCAATTGTTTCTTTGTCTGAGCCAGGAGATTCCTGCATAGAGTGCAGTTGAATTCCTCCACATAGAGTGCAGTTGAATTCCTCCACATAGAGTGCGTTGAGGAGGCTAGACAGTTGAACTCTTATTCCCATCTACCCAGAAGTAAAATTGGGTTATTAGAGCCATGCAGTAGAGGTGCAAGCCGAGCCTAAACTCTCAGCAGTTAGTCTGAGCAGAGGAAGACAGAGATTTCTATGGCTACGAGTGCACAGGATCTAAAGGATTCAGCACTTTGAGAGCTGTTGAAAGTCGAGCACAGGAAGTTTGCGCAGAGATCTCTGAAGGAGTCAGAGAAGCTAAGCTCAGGAGGGATAGTCCTGTTGTGAGCACTGGGGGAAACAGACTCAGGAAAAGTTCCGAACAGGGCAGAGGTTTGGAATGGAAGGATTCGCCAAAGAAGGAGAATCAACGCCCAGGATTCGTCGAGCAGATTTGTGAAATCCCGTCGATCGTCCAATCCAAGAAAAATTGCTCGGAAGTTAACCATTAGCCGCAAGGAAGGAATTGGCCATCGCATATCGGCATCCGACGATTGACGAGGTAAGATTTTCGTGCTCGTATAAATCGCGATTCGCGATTTCCCGAATCAACGGGAGCCGCCGATCAGAGAAGGGACACGTGGCACAAGATCCCGAGGAGTCGGAGAATTGGGGTTCGGCGTTCGGGGTTTCCGAAAACAGAGATAACTTGCGTCCTGGATTCGCGATCCGCGAAATCCCGAAGGTGACGAGGCAACGTAGGACCCCGGAAACTAGTGGAATACAGGTGGCGTTGTATCGTGGAATCGGTACATCGGTACTCGGGGTTTGGAAATCTAGAACGTTGACATCGTAGATAGCGATTTCCCGATAGGGAAATCCCCGACAGAGTTGAAGCATTGACCCTTTGACCATCGGGTTCGGGGTTTGGAATTGCACGAGAACGTGCTCACGGGGTTCGCGATATCGCGAAACCCGATTTCTCAGAGTGACTGCTGGGAGATAAAAGGAGTGTCCTGTGGGTGACAAGAAGTCCCGATACGGGACCAGAAGGGTATTACAACCCTTCAGGCCAAGGTACAGAAGGTCCTGGTTAGAGCGGTTGTTCGCTGAGGGGCAGCTTGCGTCAGTGTGGTATCAGATCAAGACAAAGGCTGAGCATTTGAAGCATTTGGCCATTGTAATGAGAAGATTGCAGCAAGAGAAGCTGCTGATCAATTTGAAGAAATGTTCGTTTTTGCAGACAGAGCTCATTTATATGGGCTTTGTTATTTCAGTGAATGAGTTGAAAATGGATCCTGAGAAGGTGGAGGTGATAAAGAATTGGCCATCACCCAGAAATGTTTTTGAGGTGAGGAGCTTCCATGGATTGGCTAGTTTCTACCGAAAATTCATTCGGAATTTTAGTGGAATTAGCGCGACAATGATGGACACGGTGAAGAAGCGGCATAAAGTTTTCCATTGGACAACTGAGGCTGAAAGAAGCTTCAATCTGTTGAAGAGAAAGATAACAGAGCGACCCATTCTGGTGTTGTCTGATTTTCAGAAGACATTCCAGGTGAAATGTGATGCCAGTGGGTATGCTGTTGGAGGGGTCTTAAGTCAGGATGACAGACCTGTGGCATATTTCAACGAGAAACTGGATGATGCAAAGCTGAAATACTCCACATATGATAAAGAGTTTTATGCCATTATACAGGCATTGAATAAGTGGAGGCATTACTTGATACCCAAAGAATTTGTTCTGTACAGCGATAATCACGCATTGCAGTTCGTGAGTCAACAAGATAAGTTGAACCAGAAGCATGCGAAATGGGTAGAGTACATGCAAAATTTTACATTTGTGATAAAACACATTTCAGTAACTGCTAATAAAGTGGTTGATGCTTTGAGCAGGAAATATTTATTGCTGCAGGAATTCAGAGTCAAGACCTTGGGTTTTGAAAATCTGAAAGATATGTATGCAGGTGATGCAGATTTTGGAGAAGCATACGAAGCAGCTGAGAATCCAGTTCTCAGGGATCGGAGTCCTTGGATAGACTACCAGATCTAGGATGGATTGTTGTTTCGAGGCAATCAGTTGTGCCTTCCGAATTGCTCCATGAGGGAGAATTTGGTGAAGGAAAATCATAGTGGAGGCCTAGCAGGTCATTTCGGGCATGACAAAACATTCGCAAAGCTGAGCGAATCGTATTATTGGCCGGGCATGCGTGCAGATGTAAAAAGGTTCATTGACAGGTGTAGGATTTGTCAACATTCGAAGGGCCGAAAGAAGAATGTTGGGTTATATCAGCCACTACCCATACCTGAGAGACCATGGGAGGCCATTAGCATGGATTTTGTTCTGGGATTGTCGAGAACGCAAAGAGGAGTTGATTCCATTTTTGTGGTGGTAGACAGGTTCTCGAAGATGGCACATTTTATTTCGTGTCATAAGACCAGCGATGCGACGCACATCGCAAATTTGTTTTTCAAAGAGGTTGTCAGGTTGCATGGACTACCGAGAAGTATTGTCTCGGACAGGGATACAAAGTTCATAGGTCATTTTTGGAGGACGCTATGGAAGAAGCTGGGAACTAATTTGGCATTTAGCTCAGCTTACCATCCACAGACAGATGGACAAACTGAGGTGGTGAACAGGAGTCTGGGGGATTTATTGAGGAGCTTGGTGATAGAACACCACAGCAGTTGGGACCAGATATTACCACAGGCAGAATTCGCGTACAACGATTCGGTGAATCGGAGTACAGGGAGAAGCCCGTTCTAGGTTTTGTATGGGACACATCCGAGGGGAGTTTCTGAGCTCAGGGAGTCAGGACAGGCTGAAACTAGCAACGCTCGAGCTGAAGAGTTCGCTGAGGCGATGCAGGAACTTCACACACAGGTGAAGCAGCGACTGCAAAAATCAAATCAAGAGTATAAGCGCAGAGCCGATCAACGGAAGAGACAACTTCAGTTTGAAGTTGGGGACATGGTTCTGGCGCACTTAAGGAAGGAAAGGTTCCCGAGGGGAACATACACCAAGCTAAAAATGAAGAAGATTGGGCCATGCAGAGTCCTGAAAAAGTTTGGGGAAAATGATTATGAACTTGAGTTGCCAGAGGGCATCGGGATATCTCTGATATTCAACATGTCGGATTTATACCCATATAATGTTGAAGAAGCAGAGGCTGGAACTGAAGGACCAGTAGTCCAGTGGCAGAAGCAATTACCAGTCGCCGAGAAGCTGCAGATGGAGTATATACTGGACAAGCGATTGGGCAGGAAGACCAGGCGAAAGCAGTATTTTGAATACCTGGTGAAGTGGAAGAACCACCCAGTGGAAGATGCCAGCTGGGAGACAGAAGCAGTGATACAGAAGCATGGGCAGACTGTGCAGGATCTCATGGACAGGAGCCCATGAATATTTTCAAGCCGAGGAGTATGATGCAGGAGCATCGCTCACTCATCAAGTGAGCCAATGCGTGGAGCAGAAAGGACAGCTGGATAGCGCCAGCATCAAATTTTGAAAACACCTTGGGAATTGTTGCGCCACTCTTTCATGAAGCCATTCATAAAGAAGCGCACTTGTATTGTATTGTAGATAGGAAGGCATTTAATAGTTTTAATGTTGTTAGATAGGAATTAACTATAGATTTGATAGTTTCAGTTTTCGAGAGGGAAAACGGAATATAGGCACCCTCCTTTGTATCATTGTATTATTATCCTGAGAGCAAGCAGAGCAGGGGCAGAGAACTGGTGAAGAACACCCATGTACAGATTGAATTAATAGAAGGAAGTCTTTGATTCATTTTCATGGTTTGTGTTGTTTCTCTGTGTTGATATCATACTCATGTATGTTTGCTTTCTGTCATGAGTTTTCTTTGATATGCTACGTATGTGGTTTCATAGTTGGTTTGAAATCTGTGATATAGAGGAGAATGAGTTTCAATTGTTTCTCTGTCTGAGCCAGGAGATTCCTGCATAGAGTGCATTGAGGAGGCTAGACAGTTGAACTCTTATTCCCATCTGCCCAGAAGTAAAATTGGGTTATTAGAGTCGTGCAATAGAGGTGAAGTTCGAGCCTAAACTCTCAGCAGTTAGTCTGAGCAGAGGAAGACAGAGATTTATGTGGCTGCGAGTGCACAGGATCTAAAGGATTCAGCACTTTGAGAGTTGTTGAAAGTCGAGCACAGGAAGTTTGCGCAGAGATCTCTGAAGGAGTCCGAGAAGCTAAGCTCAGGAGGGATAGTCATGTTGTGAGCACTGGGGGAAACAGACTCAGGAAAAGTTCCGAACAGGGCAGAGGTTTGGAACGGAAGGATTCACCAAAGAAGGAGAATCAACACCCAGGATTCGCCGAGCAGATTTGCGAAATCCCACCGATCGTCCGATCCAAGAAAAATTGCGTGGAAGTTAACCATTAGCTGCAAGGAAGGAATTGGCCATCGCATATCGGCATTTGGCGATTGACGAGGTAAGAGTTTCATGCTCGTAGAAATCGCGATTCGCGATTTCTCGAATCAACAGGAGTCGTCGATCAGAGAAGGGACACGTGGCACAAGATCTCGAGGAGTCGTAGAATTGGGGTTCGCCATTTGGGGTTTCCGGCAACAGGGACAACTTGTGTTGTGGATTCGCGATCCGTGAAATCCTGAAGGTGACGAGGCAACGTACGGCCCCGGAAACTAATGGAATACAGGTGGCGTTGTATCGGGGAATCGGTACATCGGTACTCAGGGCTTGGAAATCTAGAACGTTGACATCGTGGATAGCGATTTCCCGATAGGGAAATCCCCGACAAAGTTGAAGCATTGACCCTTTTACCATCAGGTTCAGGGTTTGGAATTGCACGAGAACGTGCTCACAGGGTTCGCAATATCGCGAAACCTGATTTCCCAAAGTGACTGCTGGGAGATCAAAGGAGTGTCCTATGGGTGACAAGAAGTCCCGATACGGGACCAGAAGGGTATTACAACCCTTCGGGCCAAGGTACAGAAGGTTCTGGTTAGAGCGGTTGTTCGCTGAGGGGAAACTTGCGTCATTAGACGTAAAGAAAGATGTTGATGTGTTCCTTGCTTCTGACCTAGTTGTTAGACGTAAAGCAAGATGATTCCTTGCTTCTAACCTTGTTGTTAGACGTAAAGAAAGATGTGACTGGCACTGAGCTACCAACTTATCAGCTATGACATTGAGCCAGTGTAGTACTATGATGTGTCAGCCTAGTGTTGTGATGAGGTATCATTTTATTGATACATATTGATGCAGATGATGATGGCATTCTTTCGAGAATGATGATGTTGTCGATGAAGAAAACTTTCGATGACTCGCAAATTTTCCAACCAATGTTTCAAGATGATATTGATGATACTATCCTCCTGATGCCACTGATGATGCAGACCCCTCTCGCCTGATGTTGTTGAAGAATGCCCTTCTTGTTAAGGGGGAGTGTTAAAATAATGTAATTGCAAAGAGTATTCTTATTATTATTGTCATTTTATTCATAGGATTAATCCCCATTGTGGATTAATCATGTCGGTAATTGTATTAGGACCAAATCCCCTTTTGCGGATTGGTCATCGGACAATTGTAGTAGGCAGAATAAGAAGTCGGCCCCAACAGTTATTATTGAGACCCAGAATTAAATTAAAGGTGGGTTTACCCACCCAGAGTGAGAGGTCGTCCCTGCCAGTGAAACCCTTTCACACGTGCTAGTCTTGTATATATAGGGAATCTAGTGCCTCACTTTAACACACAACTCACTTGCTCATTCTCTTATGAGGCAAGCTGCAATTACCAGTTGGAGAGAGGGAGAAGAGTGGTGCATATTTTGGAGAGGACTATATGTATTGGTTTGAGTTATCTCTTGAACATTGTATTGGCAATTTATGATAAGGAAGTTTTTGCTGGGTTTTCTTCCCCTAGAGGGTTTCCCAGGATAAATGATGTGTCTCTTGTGAATGTGTATTTCTTAGTGATCTTGTTCTTATGTTTCTCTTATCTATTAAAATACAAAGAACTATAATAATGGCATAAACATTAACAAAGTATTGTGTGGTGAGAGAAGTCTATGTTGTAAGATCTTCAGTTGGGTGCAAAGATCAACCCTACAACTGGGTGCACAGGGAGGGGAGATAAGAAGAGAAAGAAAGAGAGATCTGCAAGCTAAGAGCGCAGATAGAACTGTATTCTTCCATCTAATATATTATAAAGCATAGTTCTGTGGACATAGCCCTAGAGAGAGGGTGAACCACATATATCTTGTTGTTCTGTGTGATTGTCAATGCAATATTGTGTTAGATCTGAGATATAGTTCACACAATAGGCTTAAGGAAGATAAAGAACAACTAGACCTATGTGCGTGTGTTTCCCTAGATCCACTTTGCATTTCCTCTGGTTGTAGATACATGTGTCCTACAACCCCCTATCGCTACTTTGGGTGAGACTGCATCTACTTTGCAGGTGTTTCTGAAAGGGTCAGTAGTTAGGGCTTGTTGGTGCATTGTTAGAACTGAACCCTGGGTCTGCCCCTATGCCAACAAATGGTTCAGTTGTCGGGACCAGGATCTTCTTGAGGGAATTTCAAGGTGGTTTCCATCGAAGAGAGAGATTCAAAAGTGGATAGAAGAAAAAGAGAGAGACTTCATCAAAGCACAGAACAAGAACCGTAATATTAGCATAGAGGATTGGTTTGGAAAGTATATCTTTACTGATATACATGAGATTTTCTTTGGAAGAATTCATCAGGAGCTATACGAGTGGCTAGCCAGATTAGCAGATACCCAGTTTGAAATCAGACTCAGACCACCTGTGGTTTGGACGTCAACGCTGATCAAGAAGGTCAAGAGAGTTGATAACGTTGTGTCAAGAGCAGTAAATCATTGGTTTGATAGTACCATTGGAGAGTACATTACTGAGTTTGCTATTGATAGAGTAGAATCATATAGCCAAGAAGAGAGATATTTATTTAAGGGACCTAGAGGAAAATTTTTACATTTTATGAAGTTGCAGATCAAGATGCTATTGCATGAGAAGAACATATTGAATATATAGTAGTGGGTTAGATTGAAAAATCTAATGTTCAAGAATTCATATAGTGACAGCGACACAGAGGTCGAACACATGCACAGTGGGAGGACCTTTAGAGAAGTTCCTCTTGTGAACTTGTTTGAGCAGAATCATGAACCACCAGCACAAGAAGAAGGATTATACAATGGAGAAGAAGAAGAGTTATTGAACAAGGAACATTTAGAGTCTGTTAGGGAAAAAGAAGGGAATACTGAAGAACTTCGTCGAGAAGAGTCGAAAACTTTAGGAACTACACAAACTATTGAAGTAAGTACTATAACGCCTCATGTTGTGTTAACATCATTAAGTAACCAGAGTAACCTAAGTTATCAAAGCACCGGTACAAGTGGTTCAGTGCATACTCAGTCAGGAACCCTAAGAAGATCTATGGAATATGAGATGAGCTTACCCACCTTTAGGGGAGATGGATCTGAAGATCATGATCAGCATTGGTTCTTATGCGAAGCTATATGGAGTATTAAGAATGTCACTGAAGAAGTTGTTAAGAGAGATCAGTTTAGTACTACCTTGAGAGACCACGCATTGAGCCAGTACATGCAGCTCATCCAAGGAGTTTCATAGCCGAAACCGTTGAACAATATCAAGACTGCGTTGATTGAAGAATTCAAGAAACCCAATTTGGAGTCACAGTGCATTACAGAGTTGAAATAAATCAAGAAGAAAGTTGTTGAACCTATTTGGGAGTTTGATCAGAGGTTTAAGACCCTCACAGGTCATTTGATTTTTCATATTCTAGATGAACAAAATAAAGAATGGTTCATTGTTTCCCTCCCACCACACATCAAAGTCCCTCTGATGCAACAGAAGTTTTCTTCGCAATCTAAGGCATTGGAGATCGCCATGAAACTAGAATCATCCCCTATGGGAGATTCCATCTCAGGTATGAGTCAAATTTTGAGTCATCTAACTAGCTTATCATTCCAGGTCGATGATATGAAGAAAGATAAGGGAAAAGATAAAAGATAATACATATGGTGTATCAAATGAAAATCAGAGGGCCATGAAAAGGAACATTGTCCTCTATTTCATGAGTACTTGGCTTCAGGATCCCCGAGCCCTCTGAAGAAGGTTACTCTACCTTGGTGCGAGGTATGTAGAAATACACATCGCCCTAGAGAATGTTATTACATGAAAAAATATGTCCAGACACCTACCAACCTTTAATGCACATTCTGTAAATCTATGGGGCATGATGAGAAAGATTGTAGGGCTTATGACCTCTTGCATGAAATATCAAGAGACACATATAGAATTCAAGGTGAAGTACAACAAGAAGGAAATACTACGCAGTTTAACTCCCTGGGAAGAGGAAACTTCAACCCTTGTGGTGGATTTAGAGGAAGAGGTTGAGGAGGAGGTATGGGATGAGGTCGAGGTCAGATCATTTGTTATAACTGTGCACATGCAGGTCACTTGCCAAGGGACTATCAGAACCATTGTACCACTTGCAGTTACTGTAACTCATTTGAACATGTCATAGAATATTGTCATGCATTGTTGGCCAAACTTCAGGAGATATGAGGAGGGAACCAACAAGTAAAACTAATCTCGGCATAACCTCATGGGGTGGATCCTAGAGTCATTGTTATCATTAGAGGAGGCATGCTACATGAGACGACAAGGTGACTCCAGGGAAGATTATAGAAGAATCAGGAGTTAGAAGAGCTCTAGAGAAGACACAGGAGTTTGATCCAAAGAAAGAGAAGAAGACATTTGAAGAGGCAAGAAAAGAGTTTGGAAGAGATCATGCTTCTTCATCAAAGGCACAACCAGAAGTGAGAGAATGTGGAATGCCCCTGGCCTTTGATTAGTCTGCTTCACCCAGAGAAGGAAAAGAGGTAAGAAGACTTATGGAATTCTTATGTACTTACATTAATTTGATTAAGGATGAAAAATCCATACACGAACTACAAAATTTGATCAAACAGTATGAGATAGGAAGGGTAGATCCTTTTCTAAATAAAGCAGTACATCAACTATCCAAAAAGAGAAGGACAAATAAGAAACCACACCTTAATGCTCAAATTGGATATTATGATATAGATTATGTGGTCCTCGACTTAGGTCAGAAGTTAATGTTATGACGAAGCAGACATGGGCACTGATGGGAAAACCTAAGTTGATATATTCCCCTATCAGGCTTAGGATGGATAATCAGTAGGCAGTAAGCCCCTTTGGTAGGATATATCATGTCCCTATGGACATCGACAGGGTAAGAACATTTGTGGACTTCGAGGTGATTGAGATAGTTGATGATAGTTGTCCTTATCCTGCGCTATTACGAATTGATTGGGATTTCAACAATTCCATTGTTGTTGACTTAAAGAAAAGAAGAATGACATTTGAAGGTGATGGCCTTAGGGTCATTGCACCTTTGGATCCTGATGAAGGTCAGAGATACACAGAACCCATCAGAGAAGAAGACCGCGCATATGAGCTAGAAAATATATATAAATTGACCGTGAGACAGCAGGATTGCATTAACCCTACAGCAGATGGGAATTTAAGTTGGCAAAGTGACAACGCATGTTCATCAGACTCAGAAGAAGCTCTAGAGAACTGGAAAAACAAAATGTATGAATTTTTTGTGCGGAGATGTTCCAGATTGGCTAGAGAAGTTCGTTGGATCGGCACAAAAGTAAGTAATTTCCCCACCTTTGATGGTTTGAATCACTTAGAGAACTTTGAAGAAGTTGTACCAGTACAACAGAGATTGTTGGCACTGGATGAGGCTTTGAAAGAAACTCTAGCAAGATGGTGGGGGACACATAAAAGGAACGTCGTGGACTGGATGCAATGTCGCACTTTGATGGCAGTACGCTTTTCAGAACAAGTCGAAGGATGCAAAGTTAGATACACATGTCAAAGTTGTCAAAAGGACCATGTGTGAGGTTGTGAGGAGGCCTGGAGCAACATTCCTCAAGAACAGTGGGTGCACAAGTTCATCAACACTCTAGACACAATGCCCATCAATTGGTATCTTCAAGCAGAACTGCGCTTCACCACTTCAGATTGGTACAGTATGACTCAGAATTTTGTAGCTACATTTTTATTTGAGAGTTAGTATCCCACAGTGGATCAAGTTTTACAGGTTGTCAGACATAAATTCTTTGAGGAGGCACCTAGCCTCCCTGTGGATCAAGAAGAGAATGAATGGATTGCACCTCTTCAGAAAATGCAAGGATTTTACAATATCAATGCCGATGAAGACGATGATCCTAGGAATGTGAACATCACATAAACAGAAGGATAGAGAGACGTAGAAGGACCAGGAGTCAAACTACCTTTTATTGGACAGCCGATCAAAATCAATAAAGTTAATATTGGAACAGAGAAAGCACCTAAGCTTTCTAATATTGGAGATTAGTGGGATGTTTCCACCATTGATAAGATCACAGAACTACTGCATGAATATCAAGACGTGTTCCCAACCAAGTTCACTGATATGAAGGGTATAAAAGGGCCCATGGTGAATATTTTCAGGTCCTATCAAGATTTCCTACTGGGTCTATCTTTGACCACAGATAGGCTCTAAGTTTCAACTGTCTAATAAAGTATTTTCTGTTGTTTTATAACAGCCAACAGTCCAAGAACTTATTGTTGATTTGTTACAGTTGCACTTCCAATTTTAGGTCCTATAGCATGTAGTTTTAGTAACAAGAAGTTAGCACATGCATACTAAGATAAGTACAACACACCTAAAGATCTTTACAGCTGAAAATGAATAGATCTAAGAAATTAACATATGCATTTTTGTACACAAGTATTTTTGGTCAACATGACCCTGGATAAAACCCCCCCAGGGAAAACCAATTTGGGATATATGTCTATATAATGATTATCAAAGAAAGAGATACAACAAGTAATGAAATACAATGGAACTTGTATACATAGCAAGCTCCTCACAAGCCTTGCCACAAGAAACAAAGAAAGAAGTGCCCAAACTATGGTGCGTCCTCTCCCTTTGTTTCCCTCTGCACTGAAATGAAGCGCCCTAGCTCATCTATAACCCAATGAATAAATTCCTCCATAGGAATGTGCTCTCATGTGCTACCTCTCCACTGAAACTGTCAGAGCTCAAATCCTCCAAGCAGATATGCTACCAGGTAGTTTCCAGTCCTCTCAATAGGTGTGCCCTCATCCTAGTAGAAATGATAACCATAAATAAAATGATCCATAAACTGAATGTCTCTCTCCATAGAAGCAAGAACCCAAGATATCATCTCCCTATGCATCATACCTCATCTCAATCTGACAAGTCCTCCTCTCCTGATGAGAAAATAAAGGATAATGAATGTGCCTCCTCTCCTAGATGTGCCCCTCCTCCATGTAATATGCTCCCTCTCAAGAATGAAGGCTAAGACTCCATGGAAATACTCTCCATGCAAGATCTAGGAAACCAATATCCTCTCCTCAAGATCTCAAGGTTTTTACTCAAACCCTCATGAAGTGTGCCCTCCTTCTCCTCAAGAAATGCACCCCTCTTCTCTTCTCCAAAACTCACAAATGAATAATGAGTCTCAAAAATACCTTTACCCTCTCTTTAGCCTCTTTGAGCCAACCCTAAAAGATCAATGGCCTAGATTAGATCTAGCCAAGTCTAATCAATGGGTGAGATCCCATCCTAAAATCTCACTAAGGAAACCCACTTTCCTTAGTTTCTTTATGTCTATTAATTCACCCACATTGTGAATTAATTTTCACTTTATGACTTAAGTGAAATGTTTCACTTTTGACTTAAATCTCTTAAGTCAAAGTGAAATTAGAATCATAAAGTAAAGTACAAGGGTAATAGTCTTTCCCCTTTGTTCTTAGAGACTCATAAGCACATGGGGACCACTTTCCAAGGTACCCAAATCTCAACACTCCCTCTTACCGAGGAAAGTGCTTGTCACCACCAATATCATCCTTTCAATGGACATAGTTGCCTCCTAACATATGCTCGGTGAGTATGGTTTTACCCTAATCCCTAAAAGTTGACTCTGTCACATATCTACTCAATCTGTATGATCTATAAATGGCACTGACTCTCCATCTATCCAATATCACCTAGATCTCGGCATCACACCGAAGATCTCCACCTTGGTCTCCCACCAAGGATTTCCTCCTACTCCTCGCCCCTCACCAAGAGTCTCTACTCTTGGAATCTCACCAAGAGTCTCCCCCTCTTGGTCTCTCACCAAGAGTCATCAACTTGGCCTCTCACCAAGTCACCTCCACCTGAAGTGGATCCAGAACCTGATATGCCCGTCTGAGAAGCTATATGAGGCTCAAGCCTCTGTGGTGCCCTATTTCTCCTCCTCATCAACCTCTGATGCACTGAAGTTGTAGCACCAACTCTCTGTCTACTTGGTTGTTCTAAAATTGTATCTATACTAGGTGGACCAGTCACCCACTCTAAATATGTCTAGGGACACTCAGTTTGATCTCCCTCTGAATCATTTTTGTGCATCAGGCGACCCTCATCAACTCTATCTCCCCAACTAATGTTGGATGGTGTAATAGCAGATAAATTAGTAATGAATGCACACTCTCTGGAAAACTTATCATTGAACTCTATCTCCTCTGTTGCCATTGCTAACACATCATGTTGCTTCTTCTTCTTCTTGGGACATTGTCCTACATAGTGACCCATCTCTCCACAAGCAAAGCATCTCACTGTGTTCATGTCTCTCCTTTGCCCACTATTGTTTCTCTCTCCCCCCTATGGTGGGGCCCCAAACTTGGGACCCTGTCGACCTCCATTGTCGATCTTCTTCTTTCCCTCTATCCAAAGTGCAAGGTTCTCGTCACTGAAAACTGTATGTTGTTGTTGTTGTTGTTGTCCAGAAGCCTCGACTGCAAGCCTAATCTCCTCCTAGATGAAGTCATACCACATCCTCTCCCATGTAGGCATGACCTCCCTAGAAACAATGCCCCGTACAAATGGACCCCATGGTTTGGTGAAGTTATTCATAGCTTGCCTCACCAAAGATTTAGGGTTCACCACCTCTCTGACGGTTGCAAGCTCATCTCTGATCTGTGTGTATCTACCAAGGAATGAAGTAACCATATCATCCTTGAGAATGTGAATGCCCCTGATTCGGTCATGAAGAACCATCTTCTAGTTCTCATTAGATCTCTCGTACAACTTGCACAAAGATGCCCACATCTCGTATGCACAAGTCTTCCTAGTCAAGTGGGGAATAATTTGATCTCTCATAGCATCACAAATGATCATCTTTGCCTTGTTGTTCCTCTTCCTAAAATATTCCACCAAGATGGGTGCAGTGACAAGAATGGGGGTAATAGCCGCCTCGACTATGTCCCATAGCTCAAGGTCCTCTAAGACAAATACCATCCTCACCTTCCAAGGCGACCAATTGCTAGCCCTGTCTAGCCTATCCTCCACACGCATCTAAGATACTGACATGTCTTCCAACTATGCTCACTTTGATTCTCTCAATGCAAAGGAACGTTGCCTCACTCCTATCAGCACAGGTGTAAAAAGAGGCAAGTGAATCCATGACCTCACTCCTAGTCAGTAGGTGTGAAAAGAGGTTGTCAACTACAGCCTCACTCCTATCCACACAGGTGTGAAAAGAGGCTATCCACAAGTGCCAAAAACTACCCAACTGTCCTCTACAAAACTCTTCCCTCTAACAACCATTGAATGAGTCAATGGATGTCCACAAAAATATGCCAATAAGATGTATATGACAGCCAAAAAAATGTTGTCGCAACTGCTCAAAATTTCATCCACCTCAACTCTAATACCATGAAGATTTTCAAGTCCTATCAAGCTTTCCTACTGGGTCCGTATTTGACCACAAATAGGCTCTAATTTTCAACTATCTGATAAAGTATTTTCTATTTTTTTATAACAGCCAACAGTCAAAGAACTTATTGTTGATTTGTTACGGTTGCACTTCCAATTTTAGGTGCTCTAGCATGTAGTTTTAGTAACCAAAAGTTAGCACATGCATATTAAAATAAGTACAACACACCTAAAGATATTTACAGCTGAAAATGAACAGATCTAAGAGACTAACACATGCATTTTTGTACACAGGTATTTTTGGTCAACATGACCCTGGATAAAAACACCCCGGGGGAAACTAGTTTGTGATATATGTCTATATAATGATGATCAAAGCAAGATATACAACAATTAATGAAATACAATGGAACCTATATACATAGAAAGCTCCTCACAAGCCTTGCCACAAGAACCAGAGAAAGAAGTGCCCAAACTATGGTGTGCCCTCTCCCTTTGTTGCCCTCTACACTGAAATGAAGCACCCTAGCTCATATGTAACCCAATGAAGAAATACCTCCATAGGAATGTGCTCTCCTGTGCTTCCTCTCCACTAAAATTGTCAAAGCTTGAATCCTCCAAGCAGATTTGCTACCAGGTAGCTGCCAGTCCTCTCAACAGGTGTGCCCTCCTCCTAGCAGAAATGATCACCATAAATAAACTGAGCCAGAAACTGAATGTCTCTTTCCACAGAAGAAAGCGCCCAAGCTCTCCTCTCCCTATGCATTAGACCTCATCTCAATATGACAAGTCCTCCTCTCCTAATGAACAAATGAAGGATAATGAATGTGACTCCTCTTCTAGATGCGCCCCTCCTCCATGTAATATGCTCCCTCTCAAGAATGAAGGCTAAGACTCCATGGAAATACTCTCCATGC
Source organism: Picea engelmannii (assembly GCA_009831015.1). NCBI lineage: Eukaryota > Viridiplantae > Streptophyta > Pinopsida > Pinales > Pinaceae > Picea > Picea engelmannii. The sequence continues at coordinate 58,337 of ML781521.1, read as the reverse complement.
AAGATTTAAGAAACCAAGAGTCTCTCCTCAAGATCTCAAGGGTTTTACTCAAACCATCATGAAGTGCGCCCTCCTTATCCTCAAGAAATATGCCCCTCTTCTCTTCTACAAAACTCACAAGTGAAGAATGAGTCTCAAAAATACCTTTACCCTCTCTTTAGCCTCTTTGAGCCAACCCTAAAATATCAATGGCCTAGATGAGATCTAGCCAAGTCTAATCAATGGGTGATATCTCATCCTAAAATCTCACTAAGAAAACCCACTTTCCTTAGTTGATTTATGTCTATTAATTCATCCACATTGTGAATTAATTGTCACTTTATGACTTAAGTGACATATTTCAATTTTGACTTAAATTTCCTAAGTCAAAGTGAAACTAGAATCATAAAGTAAAGTACAAGGGTAATAGTCTTCCTCGTTTGTGCTTAGAGACTCATAAGCACATGGGGACCACTTTCCAAGGTACCCAAATCTCAACACATGGGAGAGATGAAGATCCCCTTGAAATCAGATGCAAGGCCAGTTAAGCAGAGACCCTACAGATTGAATCCCAAATATAAGCAGAAAGTTAAGATTGATCTAGACAGAATGTTGGAAGCAGGAATCATGGAACCTGTGGAAGAGTCAAAATGGATTAGTCCTATGGTGGTACAAGATAAGAAGACATGAGAGATCAAGATCTGTGTAGATCTCAGGAAGTTGAATGATGCATGTTTGCATGACCCATTCCTTACATCATTTACAGATGAAGTGTTAGACAATATGGAAGGACAAGAGGTATACTCCTTCACAAATGGATTTTCGGGTTATCACCAGATCAATATTGCCAAGGAAGATCGCCACAAGACCACATTCACAACATAATGGGGTTCCTACCAGTACACAGTGATGCCTTTTGGATTGAAGAATTCACCAACCATATTTTCTAGGGTGGTGGTCGAAGCATTCAAGGAGCTTTTACATAAATTTTTGGAAGCATATTTTGATGATTGGATTGTTTTTAGCTTATTACAAAATCATATTGAATGTTTAAGACTAATGTTGGATAAGTGCAGGCAATGTCAGATTTCCCTGAACCTGAAGAAGTGCATCTTCTTTTCACCCTTTTGAGTGTTGTTAGGGCATATTGTGTGTAAGAAGGGGTTGTTGGTAGACCCATCCAAGATTTCCATTATCGTTGATATACCCCCCCTACCTCAGTTAGACAACTGCGCACTACACTGGGACAAACTGGATACTACAGAAAGTTCATTAAGTGTTATGCACAAATTACAACACCCATGGAGAATTTTTTGAAGAAAGATTTTCAGTTTCAATGGACAGAAGAATGTCAGCAGAGCTTTGACACACTGAAATAGAAAATGGTTACTTCACCTATTCTGGTTTTCCCATATTGGATCAAGTAATTTCATGTGCATGTTGATGCTTCATCTATTTCACTAGGAGCAGTGTTAGCACAACTAGGAGAAGGAGATATTGACCATCCATTAGCCTTTTCTAGTAGGAAACTATATAAAGCTTAGATAAATTACACCACCACTAAGAGAGAAGGTTTAGCCATGGTGTATGTGTTGCAAAATTTTCAACACTACTTGTTGGGAGGACATTTTAAGATGTTCACTGCTCACTCTGTGTTGAAATACCCAGTCAACAAGTCAGTGTTGGGGGGAAGAATATGCAGATGGCTACTGTTATTCTAGGAATATGATTTTGAGATTGTGGTCAAGCCAGGGAGAATGAACAAGGGACCTAACCACTTGTCTAGGTTGGAGCATGGAGAGGACCCTAATAGTTTGGAGGATACACTACCAGATGCAAATTTTTTATCCATTAGAAGGGTTGATGATCACTTCACCAAGGTAGTCCAATTCCTATAAACAGGAATGGCACCTAGTGAATATACAATCATCCAGAAGAAACAGTTGGTAGTTCGCATTGCATATTTTTCACTTATAGCCAAACAACTATACAATATGGGACCTGATGAGATCCTGAGGAGATGTGTTATGGAAGCAGAAAGACCACTAATTTTAGCAGAAGCACATGAAGGCATCATAGGAGGACACTATGTAAGGAAAGAAACAGCGAAGAAGGTTCTTAGAGCTGGCCTCTGGTGGCCTACTTTACATAAAGATGCCAAGGAATACTATAAATCCTGTGATGTATGAAAAAGAGTTGGGAAGCCTTATTTTATAGGACTAATCGGTAGGTGCGGACACTAACTGATCTCCCTAGATCCACCTAGATCTAGAACAAAACAGGACAGAACATGACGCTTTCCTTAAGTTTTAAGTATTGAATTTACTAACTAAAGAGGGATGAGTGACATGCTGTTTAAATGTCGCTTCCTCTCGCCATCGCCATCCTAGCTCCTTTCCGACGCTCATACAATGATGGACCTGCAAAATAACGCAACCAACCAAAGTGATAGAAATAGCATAAACTCAATATAAACCTATGTATGTGATCAAGGAATCATACAATAAAACAAAACAAGCTTTATAGGAAAGAATCATATTACTGTATCATATTAAATGTGAAAGAGAGATTACAACCATGGCCTTGATGTCGTAAGGTCCCTTCCAACTGTCTTGTGTTCCCCACACACTTCTTGCTCCAAGGATCCTGAGACCATGGATCTGATAGCTACTCACAACCTATCTTGACAAAGCAAATCTCAAAGCCACTCTAACCAAGCTAATAATTCCAAGCCAACCAAAGCTAACAAGCTCAAGAACAAGCTTAAGAACCCCTTCTCCATGAGAGCTCCTCTCCTTTTATAAGTTGAAGAGGATAAGGT
>ML781521.1:0-48613 GCA_009831015.1 Picea engelmannii | reverse complement strand
TATAAACCTATGTATGTGATCAAGGAATCATACAATAAAACAAAACAAGCTTTATAGGAAAGAATCATATTACTGTATCATATTAAATGTGAAAGAGAGATTACAACTATGGCCTTGATGTCGTAAGGTCCCTTCCAACTGTCTTTCATTCCCCACACACTTCTTGCTCCAAGGATCCTGAGACCATGGATCTGATAGCTACTCACAATCTATCTTGACAAAGCAAATCTCAAAGCCACTCTAACCAAGCTAATAATTCCAAGCCAACCAAAGCTAACAAGCTCAAGAACAAGCTTAAGAACCCCTTCTCCATGAGAGCTCCTCTCCTTTTATAAGTTGAAGAGGATAAGGTGAGGAGGTTAGAATGATCCCACTAAATAATGAAAGCGAGTAAGATCCAAACCATTCGGATGCCACCTCACCATGGAAGTTTCTCCTTTTAGAAGATTCGAGAAAACGCTCGTTTTTCCCACGTGTAAGCATTCTCGCACCCTGCTTATAGTGCAACCTGCGAACTTTTCACACCCTAGCTATGATGAAACCTACGAGAATCGGGCATTCTCACACCCTAATACATAGGCAGCCTACGAACTTCCTTTTTTATAATGTTTTTACACAGGAAAATGCAACTTCTTTTCTCGGGAAAATTTCTTCTCCCTTCTCTCTTCAGGAACTCAGGCCATTGACCCATCTGAAGGAAACAAATAGGTTTACATCATTAACAGTCATAGGGATGAAGAAAATAATGTGTAACACCTTCCCGAAGAGATGAGATGCATTTAGCACCACAGTTGACTTTGCAGGCATTTGAGAAATGGGCATTTGATTTTGTGGGACCTATAAACCCACCAGGGAAGCGCACAGGAGATAGATACATCATCAGTGTGACAGAGTATTTGACAAGATGGGAAGAAGCAAGAGTCGTTAAGGACTGTAGTGCAACTATAGATGCACGATTTATATTTGAGGATATCATAACCAGGTTTGGATGCCCGAAGACCCTGATGAGTGATCAAGGTATACACTTTATTAATAAGACTATTGAAGCTTTGACTCAGGAATTTAAGTCCACCATCAGAAAAGTAATCCTTACCATCCATAAGTGAACGGGATGGTCGAATCTTTCAACAAGATCTTGGAGACAGATCTGATGAATATTTGTAGTGTGAAAAGGGATGACTGAGGTTTTAAAGTACCAACAGTGATATGGGCCTATAGAACTACTTGCAAGAAGCTAACAATGCAGACTCCCTTTAAGTTGGTGTATGGTCTAGAAGCATTTGTCCCTATGGAATATTTGGTTCCTAGTCTCTGAATTGCAGCATTCACAGATATGGATGACACTGGTGTTGTTCAAGAGAGGCTTGCGTAGTTGGTAGAACTAGAAGAAGATTGATTTATTGCAGGATTCCATTAGCAAGTACAGAAGGAACGAGAAAAGGCCTATCATGATAGGCACATCAAGAAGAAAGCATTTAAGCAAGGATATATGGTATTGGTATACGACAACAAGTTCATGAAGCATCCAGGGAAGTTCAGGACACATTGGCTTGGGCCATATGAGGTTTTTTATGTTACAGAAGGAGGAGTTGCACAGTTGAAGACTTTGAATGGAGAATGGAAGGAAAGTTTGGTGAATGGGAGCCGGTTGAAATTGTACTATGACAACCAATTGTCTCGTAGCTCTCAGTAGAAGCATGAGAAAAAGGGTCTAGGTACCAGGTGGAGTTGAAACTGGGTACCAGACACAGAAAAGACAATCTGCACAAGGAAGGGAGGGATAGAGCATAAATCATAGGCTGCCCCGCGTAGTCTAAAGATGAATAAAAACATAAGTTTTGAGACCTAAAGTGCCTCGGGATGAGTCACATGTGAGTGTTGGGGGCATGTTGGCCCTTGGTTATGGAAGGTTTCGAAGATTAAGGAAAGAAGCGTGAAGTGCGAACTACATGGAAGAAAAGTTGACTGAGATTGGGTCAAAGTGGCCAAAAGAGCAGAAAATAAGGATCGAAGTAAGAGAAGCAAGTTTTTGGATGCAGAGATCGAGGAAGACAGATCAACAAGGAATATGAATCGTGGAAAACTCGGCAAGTGGAAAAATCCACCAATGGATGCTTTGGAGCACCTCGTAGGAAAGAAGGAAAGATAGGCTGGTGAAGCCCTAAAAACACGGGTCAAGTTGACCTAGGGTTTTATACATCTAGGGTTTTGGTATTTAGGGTTTTGACACCTAGATTTCGGCCTAAGGTTGTCCGAGAGTCATTGTAATGTATAAATAAAGGTCAAGAGGACCTGGGATGGGTTCAATGATTTTATGATGAGTGATTGTTTTTATTTCTGAGAGAGAAGTATTGTGTGGTGAGAGAAGTATGTGATGTAAGATATTCAGTTGGGTGTGAAGATAAACCCTACAGCTGGGTGCCCAAGGAGGGGAGAGAAGAAGAGAAAGAAAGAGAGATCTGCAAGATAAGAGCACAGATAGAACTGTATGCTTCCATCTAATATATTATAAAGCACAGTTATGTGGATGTATCCCCAGAGAGAGGGTGAACCACGTATATCTTGTTGTTGTGTGTGATTGGTGTTGTGTTCTTATGATCTCTGATATACTGTCAATGCAATATTGTGTTAGATATGAGATATAGTTCATGCAGTAAGCTTAAGGAATATAAATAACAACTAGACCTATGTGTGTGTGTTTCCCTGGATCCACTCTGCATTTCCTCTGGTTGTAGACATTTGTGTCCCGCAACCCCCTATCGCTACTTCGGGTGAGATTGCATCTTCTTTGTAGATGTCGTCGAAAGGGCCAGTAGTTAGGGCTTGTTGATGCACTGTTAGAACTGAACCCTTGGTCTACCCCTGTGCCAACATGTGTTGTCCAAAAACTTCAGAAGTCAACTGTTCTCAACAATCAATAAATAAAAACACTCAAAAACCATATTTTCCACTCTGGGAGGCAATTTTCCCCTTGTTGTTGTTGTCTCCCTTTGATTTCTCTGAATTTTCCTTAGGTTGTGTGGAGCCTTTAGGCTTGATCTCACTGATAACATGAGAGCAATCATCTCTCAAATGCATACGATATGAAACAGATTTAGCAGAGTCATTTGAGGGAGAGGAGGGGGTAGAAGCATATTTTCCTTTATCAAGACCATGGTGGGATTCGGTTTTTAACCTTTTTCTTGCGTGGGAAGACTATACTAGTGAGTCTGCAGGGGAAGCTTGGGCAATTTGGTTAACCGATGGAGGAGGATCAGGTAGGGACAAATTGGGCCAGCCACGATGTTGGGATACTGTTGGGTGGACAATCTCTTTCCATCGGTCATTTTCAGGGATTTCAGGTTGTAATGAGACATGAGGGAGAACTAGGATACTAGGGACATGTGGGGCTTGGAAAGAAGGCCTTTATGACCTAGGTTGGACTACTCCTTGTCCAATCTAGTTAAAAAATCCATCTTGAAATAGTCGGCTCAACTCTTGTGAGTCTACATCAAAATGTATAGAAAGCCTTGGCCTTCTAGGGCCCCTGTTCCAATTTCCTCTTCCATGTTACCCCGACCATGGCTACCTCTGCTGAAGAAGCTCATTTATGTATGCATTAATTATTAGCAACTAGTTTCTTCCACAAACCATACATGATATCTCTTTAAATATGAAACAAAGTTTGGCTCAGCAACACATCAAACTCATGCAATTCAATCCATAAAATTGTTTAATACTTGTCAATGAGCAGGGGGTGAATAAGGGTTCTGGGATATATGAGGGATTTTATCGAGCAAAAAGTGGTAAAATGAAGGGGAGTAGATCATGATTACTGCTCAACAAATCATCAAACAATCAACTATATTGTAATAACAAAACATATCAACTGTAACTCATCCATGTGCCATCCTTCAATTGCTATAATACAGAGTTTTCATTTAACTATAATTTAACTTTAAGAACAGGGAGTGAATAGTGAATCTGGGAAGGTGAGGGGACTTGTAATGTGCGGAAAATTGAGAGAATGGCAGGGAAATAAAGATTATTATTCATAAAACAAATCAAGTAATCAATAAACATAACTATGTACACAATAAGAAAAATACCAAAACCAATTCAATAATTAATGTGTATCAAAACTGTTCAGTATTCAAAATCTTCAAAACTTCTCAATTAGAACAGTCTACAATCATACTCATAATCGAAACAGCTTTCAACAATCTTGTTAAGAAAATGCTTGGTCTCTAATTTTTTTCCTTTCCTTTTAAGAATCGAAAGAAAACACACAACAACATTGCTCCACCTCTATCCATAATACATCGCTATAAAAATATCATATATTTTCCATCAATTCATAATCAGCCAATTAAAACATAGTCACAGGTCCCTTTCCAATTTGAATAGACTTCTAAAACATTCTCGATTTCATACACTCTTCATCATATCAACCAATAAGTCTTTGAAACGAAACCACAGTCAATATAAAACATGAGCTTCATCATTATCGATGCAATTATTTACAATATGCACGATGATTCCATAATAGATACACAGTGGACATAAGGAAATAACATAGTCACCATTTTTATATATCTATAACCCTGATCAGTCCTAGTGAAACACACAGGAGTCTCCAATTTGCAATTAACAACATGATGTAGAACATAGTGATTCAAAGTATAATGAAAAAGAGGCATCCCTTTGACTGCATATTATTACTCGTTCCCGATCACAACTTTTCAATTGATTTCATCATAGGAAGATGAGATAGGGACTCGACAAAAAATTCCATAACCACTCCACTTGATAACCAATCTTTGACAACCAAAAAGATGCCCGATGGGAGTAAGAACAGTTGGAGATTTTAAAATTGGGCTTTTTCACAACAAATACAAAGAGGCAATCAAGAGTGTGCTCAGTCATAAATCGCACAGATAAATAGAGGTCCTCAGAGGCATATCAACCATAGGCAAAGACCCTTCGATACAAGCATAGTAGAAAACTATGGGGTTCCTTATAACTCTCGGTCTGGGAAATGGCACAACAGTTAGCCACAGAGGAAACAATGACGGGTAGGGTAAAAAAATGATGTACACAGTGTGTTCACATTTGCAGAGGGGTGGTGGATGTCCACTAGACAGTCACAGTTACCCAGAACACACAAAGGTATAACCTCTGTCTATTTCTTAAGAGTTGAATCATTTGACAACAATTTCAGTGAGGATGCATAACTTATATCTCTCAACAACCATAAGGCATATATATCGATGTTATGGACACCCTAAGACCAATTCCTGAAATATTTTGGTGCCAAGACATTGAGCCCGTGACCATGAATCTGGTAAAATACACAGCAACCAAATGGCAGTCCGAACACGACTAGACAGGGTTACCCTCATAACTATGAGGAAACAACTAGCAAGAATACACAGAATGAAATACTCCACCATTAAAACACAAAGTGATAATACCCATATTCATTCAAAAATCCACAGAGACCCACCATGATTTTAACCAACAGAGAAACTAGTGAATGCACAATTCAACCAAAAACCAATTCTTTTACTTGCAATCTGAACAATTACACAGTCATTCCAAAGATAAAAACCAAGCATTTTACACAGTTGCAATTCTCAGGAAAACACAAACCCAAGAATTATTGAGCCATTGTCTGTTCATACACAAAGCGTAATTCATGGATGAGGTGAAAAAGAACCATACATGTAACTGAGAGCTTAAAAGGGCAAGTTAGCCGAGCGTTTTCTTCCCAAGCCTGAAATGTGAAGCTTAACCACCAACATACCAAAATGAAACAAAACCATACTAGGGTGACGGCCTGATGGGGGGAGTATGGAGTGACATGCATTTACTGCATGTCGCTTCCATATCCTCTTCTATTCAATTCCGAAGTACAAGATAGCCAACACTCACCATATCATTTAAACCATGTAATCAATTTTCAAACCTTTGAAACCTGTGACAATATTCCTTGCCCAATGTGCCACCCAAAACATTTACGTTAACCCTTGCCAAGTCCTTATGTAGTACCAAATGCATTTCCATATCATATGCGCCCTAAAATAAATCCAATCAAAATCGTATAGCCACTAACCCACCATATAATAGTTAGGACTAACACTAACATGTTTTACATTTCCATTTTCACATAACCTTTAACATAGCTTAAACATAGGCCCTTTCTTTTAGGATTGTTCCCATAAGTTTCTTCTCTTTGTTTTGGTTATGTTATTACTAACATATTTCTTGTGTATGTGTAGCTAGGTAATAAATCATGGTGACGTGATTAAACATAGAAACTGTAAATACATGCCAATCATAACATAAAAATAAATCTTTAAATAACAAAACATCCCATAAAATGCATCATCCACCTGTCACTATGTCGAAATGAAACCAAGACTGCATTGTCAACCATATAGGACCATGTAAGCAACATCGAAACAACAACAAAAAATGTGTGATATGACTATCTTCGAGCCTCCAGTCTACAAGGGGGTCCCACCTACTAGTATTATATTATTAGCATAGTTTAAATAATAGGGCTTTAGCAATACTTTGTGGGCGAAATTCCTCGTTGTGATTTTAATCGTCCACAAACTGGCGACTCCATAGGGAAATTTTTTTCCAACGGATTAATAACTCATAATGTATGGTTTCGCAGACCACGTAACATCATATCAAGAATATATAAATCAGAATGATTATGCTACAGGGGGAAGTGAGCAGATTTAATGGAAAAATGACCGGGAATTTGGGAATAACTCATGGAAAGTGTTAAGTATGAAGAGGTTTATCCTTGTAGTCATGATCCTTCAACCAGAATTTTCTCTTGAATTCAAGGAAAAAAACATTATGACTTGCTCTTTTGAATATCAAAATGGATGAAGAAATGGAAAGCAGAAGCGAGGTGTAACCAACTATCTCATAAAACAACAATGAAAGAAAATAACAAATTCAATGATGCCTTCAAGGGGAACATAATAATAGTTGTGTAAGCTTGATTGTTATTGACTAACAATACTTTGCAGGAGTGTCGATGTGGCAGAACTAATCCAAAATTTTATTATTAACCAAAAGTTGAAATCAAAAGAACAAAAGAAAGAAATTTCATAACATAAATGAAACTGCAAAATTGAAAACAGCAGAAATGAAATGACAGAAATGCAAACAGTAGAAGGAAAACTACTAAAATGAAAGCAGAATTGAAAATTGTTTTAAAAGAAGAATTGAAAAAGCAATAATGAAAACTACTAAAATGAAAACAAAACTGAACTACTAATATACAGAACAATCCAAACAGCACTAAACTATTCAAGTTGATTCCACGTAGTGTTTTAAATGAGAACCATTAGTGTTGTAGGAAAACAATCTCTCTTGTAAATATTTTAGAAGGTAAGAGTTTGTACCCAGTACAAAAGAGATCTTGAAAGGATTGAGTGTCTTCCCCTATCAGCATGAGTTGAATCCCACAGCAGCACTTTCTGATTGACTTTAAATTTGACAGTTTTGACACTCTTGTTGAAATACTTCTTAACATTTTGTTGTCTCCTTTTTATAATACCCAAGGAAAATGTTTGTTTCTCTTCTAAAGATAGGAGTGCATTTATCCTCTGTGAAACATCAGAAGAATTTAATTCTTCGACCTGTAGCATTAACCTTAAGGAGGAAAGTTCCAGCTCAGTAGGCAGAATGGCTTCTTGACCATAAACAAGCTAGAAAGGAGTGAAACCAGTGCTCACCTTGGTGGTGGTTCGATCTGCACAAAGGGCGTAAGTGAGGAGAGTGTGTCATTGACGAGGCTTATCTTTGATGAGCCTTTTGACGATTCTCACCATATTTTTGTTGGTATACTCGACCTGCCCATTTCCTTGGGGGTAATAAGCTGATGAGGTGAAATGTTTAACCCCCAACTTAGCTAAAAATTGGGTCAGCTTAGCAGAAATAAAAGCGGGACCATTGTCTATAAAAAATTCCAAAGGAATACCAAATCTGGAAAGGAATTTATTTTCAAGGATAGAAATCACTTGATCATCTGTCGAATGTTTAAGCAGGATAGCTTCAGCCCATTTTGTAAAATAGTCTATGGCTGTCAAAATAAATACTTGTCTTGCTAAAGACGAAGGATTAATAGGACCAATAAAATCCAATCCCCACTTCGAGAAAGGAAAGTCTGGGAGGACAGGTTGTAACGACATGGCTAAAAGACGTTCTTTCCCAGCAAATTTTCGACACTTGTCACAAGATCTTGAAAAAACATAAGAGTCATGAAATATTGAAGGTCAATAGTATCCTTTTCTAATAATCTTAAAAGCAGTGGTTTTAGCAGAAAAATAACCTCCTACGTGAATAACAGAATCTGAAGAACCATGAGTTTCTTGCAGTAGTTTGTGTTTTTCCTCATTGTTTACACAGCAAAGAAACACACCATCAAAAGATCTTCTAAACAAGAAGTCTCCTATAATGACGTATATAGAAAATTCAAGACTGAGCCTTCTTCTTTGATGAGTGTCTAAGTTATATGGACATATTTGGTTTTGTAAATAGTAAACCAAATTCTTATACCAAGGATGAGGATGTTCAGACACAGGAAGGATCTGATTATCAATGTAGAATAGTGTTGATAGGGAACTATCATGTTCATCAATTTCTTCACTAGTTTTAGCATGCTGATCTAAGTGAAGGGCTAATTCATGTCCCTTGATGGTGTTAGAAGTCATGATAGTTAAATCATGCTCCTGGATCTTGGCAAGCCAATGTGAAAGCTTCTCTGAAAGATAAGTCTGTGAGAGAAAAAAATTGACAGTGGGTAAAGGGACTTTTACCAACATATTCTTACCTAAGATGAAGTGGTGAAACTTTTCAACAACTTGAATAAGAGAGAAAGCCTAATTTTCAATAAAAGAATATTTAAACTCATCATTAGACAAACTTTGACTCATGTAAGCCACTGGTTTTTCATTTCCTTGGTCATCACATTGCATGAGGATAGCAGAAACAGCTTCCTCTGTGGCATTAGTATATATCGTGAATTCTTTCTCAAACTCTGGCTTCGGAAAAAATGGTGTGGAACTAATTGCTTTCTTGATCCCTACAAAAGAATTTTCGACATCATCTGTCCAAGAAAAAGAACGATCTTTCTTAAGCAAATTATGAATTGGCTTGACCATCACAGCAAAATCAATAACAAACTTATGGACGAAGTTAATAACACCCATAAAAGCTTGAACCTCCTTCTTTGATCAATGATCAATGATTATTTCTAATCAGGATCAATGATTATTTTTTATTTGAAGACAATGTGTCCAAGGGGCTTGCCCTTGGTAACACCGAAAATAGACTTAGAAGGATATAGAGAAATGTCAAATTTCTTGCATCGCATGAGAACCTTTTTAAGATGACCAAAATGATCTAATCGGTTTTTAGAGTACATAGTTAAGTCATCAAGATAGATCTGAATGATCTTGCCGATCAAATCATCAAAATCTATTTGCATATCTCTTTGAAAAGTGACACCTACATTGGATAACCCAAAAGGCATATGCTCATAAGAAAAAGTGCCCCAACGAGTAATAAAAGTGGTTTTATATTTATCTTCCCTTTTTACCTTGATTTGATTGTAACCAGATAAATCGTCAAGTAAGGACATCATCTGCAATCCTGCAACTTATTGAAAAATCATTTACATATTAGGGAGAGGAAAGTGATATTTTATGCTAGCCCTATTTAATGCACGAAAATATACACATAATATGATTTGACCAGTTATTTTCCGAAAGGGAACCAAATTAGAAACCCATTCTGAATACTTAACCGCAAATACAATTCCATCCTTTAAGAGTTTTTCCAACTCCTTTCTGATGCAGGAGCGTTGTTGGCAAGCACGCAAAGCAGGACCTCTCAGCATCTGGGAATCTGTGTAGAATCGCAACGCTGGCAGTTACGATAGATAGTTTGAAGTACGCCTTAACTCAGTGCCGGAAAAATCTTTTGAGGCACGCTCGAACGATCGCGAGCGAAGTGGGAGTTTCCACTCCTGCTCTAGACTGTGACTGCACTAGGATAGTCGTCAGGATAGGTTTTGATGTAGACAAGTAGTTAGGGGGAACCCTAAGAGCCTCTGAGATAAATATAGGTTTTGTACGCCCAAATGAGGCTAGCTGCAAGTTAGTAGGGGATTTCTGAGATTTCAGTTTTTGTTTTTTATCATAGTTGTATACATTTTCATTTTTTTGAATATAATAAAGGAAAATTGACCCAATGCATGGTGTGGACATTGCTTGCAATTCCCTGTTATTGTGTTTCATGAATGAATGAATGAATTTCGTTATGAGTAGATGGAACTGTGAATGTTAGGATAAGTTTCAATTGTTTCTCTTATATCGAGTGGTTTAAGGTGTGCACACATAACACAAGGAGTGTGTTGACGGAATTTGTTTCGGTTCCGAAGATCAGAAGAGATAGCACAAAAATTTCCCTTTGCCAGGAGTGTAGAGTGACTACTACAAGGTGTACACAGTCATCTACAAGAACTCAAACTTTTGTAAGAATCTGTTGAAAAGTGTGCACAGAGAAAAAGGAGAGCGCCAAGAGTGCGAGAAGAACTTCTCTTCGAGAAATCCTTTGGATCTGAGTTATCGAAATCCCTGAAACGCTAGTGTGAGGGAAGTTGAATTTTTCAAAAGACCAAGATCAGGAGGGATATCATTTTTTAAAGTGTATTTGAAGTCTAAGAGGAAGACTCATAGGAAGTTCAAAGGTAGAGACCTTTGAAGACTTAGAAACTTTCTGATTCTGACAAATCAAAAGCTCAAGAGGACGAGCAGAAAGAATCATTAGATCGGTTGCGGAAGGAATTTGGACCGTAAGATTAACGTCTAGTGACTAGAGGAAGCACGTGGAGAAGATCAAATCTAGACCATTAGATCTGAGCACGTGGATCAACAGTTGTTGCATCTAGAGATAAGTGCACGTGGTTTAACCCTTGGGAAGTGTACAAGACAAGCAAGCTCGCAAAAACTAAGTTCGTGAAACGATCATAGTCGTTGATCAAAGGAAGGTTTGGGTCGTAGATATCATCCCAAGAAATTCCTGAGTTCATGAAGGAGAAAGCAAGACCGTCATATCACATAGGTTTTGGACTGTTGATCTAACGTGGGTGGAGCCCAGATTTCAGGTTTCAGAAATCAGGAGGACAAGCGAACAAAACCTTTTGGGAATGCGAAACGTGAAACTGTGAAGTGCGCGAGAGATTGGCTCCAGGTCATAGTAAGGGGTCACATCATCGAAGGTTAAGAGAGGAGATAGCATGCGCTAGGCCCCACTTTGGTATTTCGAGAGTTGAAGGGTCGAGGTTGGAACACGCGCAGACACCCGACAAGTGAATTCGCGAAGCGTTGGTTGGTCAGGCGAGTGGTCATAGTCGTGGTCATGGAAAGGAAGGCGCTTAGCCGGGAAGAACTAGCGCCCAGTTCACGTGGAAGTTGAACAATGCTCAGGAGAGAACCTGTGGATCCCATATGACCTACGCATTTGGAGAAAGGACCTATGTAAGTGGGTTTGGGGTCTAGCAGAGACCCAAAGAGTCGATCCAAGTCATTTTCTTGATCGATCCTAGACTGGGAGGTCACGCAACCCTTAGGAGAGAAGGGGGGTCTGCATCAAGTGGTATCAGAGAAAAAAATTTGCTTGCAGACAGGATGCAAAAGAAAGGAGACAAAAGAACTCGAAGTTGTATTCTGTGTGTGGCAGACAATGAGATGAGTGGAACCACCTTTAGACAACCAGGTTGTAGAAAGGGAGATGCGAGAACTTCAAGCAGGATTAGAGGTGATGGAGGCAGCACAAAGATGAGCACCTGATGCTGGAGACATCAGTGATGTAGAGGGTGAAGTAGTAGAAGTCGAAGAAGCTGTAGGAGAGGATGTTTCCAAAGAACATTTTCTGAGAGAAGTTGTTATATTGGGAGGCGGAGCTAAGATAGAAGTCCCAATGTATGAAGTCAATTTAGACATTGAAGAGCTACTGGATTGGATAAGATCCATGGAAAAATATTTTGACTATGAATATTTTGATGAAGAGAGAAAGGTGAAACAGGTTGTCACCAGGATAAAAGGACATGCAGCACTGTGGTGGTATGAACTGCAAGATGAGAGGAGAAGCAAAGGAAAACAAAGGATAAATAATTGGGACAAAATGGTAGCCAAGTTGAACGATAAATTCATGCCCAAATATTATCATATCAATCTATTCAGGAAGTTGCAGAACCTAAGACAGAAGGGTATGACAGTTAAGGAATACATAGAAGAGTTCTATAGGCCGAACATTAGAATTGTACAAAGAGAGAAAGATGAAGAAAAGGTTGTCAGATATATAAATGGCCTGAGATATGAAATCCAGGATGAGATCAGCATGATGTCAGTAAGGATAGTGGAGGATGCTTATCAATTTGCACTAAAAGAAGAGGAGAAGTTGGCTAGAAAACAAAGCCAGCGAGGAAGAGGTAAAATCCCAGCCCCAAACAAAAACAAGGGAGTTACCCATGACAAAGCACATAATTCAAATGATGATACTGAGAAACCATATAGTCACTCAGAAAGAGGAGGAATTTCCCGAGGAAGATAGGGTGGTGGAAGAAGTTATTCTAGAGGAAGAGGAAGAAGAGGAGGAGGAGAAGTAAGATGCTATGCATGTGGAAAGACAGGGCACATGTCTTGGGAATGTCATGAGAAAAATAAAGAAGGAGGAGGTGAAGCTCACATTTCAGAAGAAGAGAGAGGGAATGTTGAAGCAGAAAGAGCAGAGGATGGAAGATCCCTGATGTTGAGGAAGTTTCTCTTGAAACCAGAGGCAGAAGTTGAAAAGCCAGTGCAGAGGAATAGTCTCTTCAGAACATCTTGCAAGACTAAAGACAAAGTATGCAAGGTGATAATAGATAGTGGGAGCACTGATAACTTAGTATCCACAGAGATGGTGGAGAAATTGGAGCCGGAGTCAACAGCACATCCGAAGCCATACAAAGTCTCATGGTTGCAGAAAGGACACCAGGTAATGGTTACTAAACAATGCTTGATTGAATTTAATATAGGAGGATAAAAAGATGAAATTCTATGTGATTTAATTCCCATGGATGTATGCCATATTTTGTTGGGAATACCATGTTAGTTTGACAGGAATCTCATTCATGATGGGAGGAAGAATACATACACCTTAGAGAAGAATGGTATAACACACATGTTGTTGCCAATAGAGGAGAATAAGGTGAAAGGGGAATCCATCACAAGCATACTTCTCATGAGTGGGAAGGAACTCCTGAAAGAATTCAAGAAAGAATAGAAGATGTAGTTCAATGTGGTGAGGACACCCAGAGTTATCCTTACGAGCACTTCGATGGATGATTTGCCTGAAGAAGTTCAAAAATTGTTGGATAATTTTGCTGACATAGTGGTGGATGAGATGCCTAACTCATTACCACCCATCAGAAGTATAAGCCATCATATTGATTTGATACGAGGAGTAAGTCTGCCAAACAAAGTGGCATACAGGATGACACCTCGAGAGAATGAGGAGGTAAAGAACCAAGTCCAGGAATTTTTAGAAAAGGGTTTGGTCATAGAGAGCTTGATTCCATGCGCAATACCAACTATGTTGAGTCCAAAGAAAGATAGAGGATGGATGATATGTACATAATCAAGATCCATTAACAAGATCACCATCGGGTATAGATTTCCTTTACCAAGAATGGATGATTTAATGGACTGTTTAAGTGGAGAAAGTTTATTTTCTAAGATATATTTGAAAAGTGGATATCACCAAATTAGAATGAGAGAAGGTGATGAGTGGAATACAGACTTTAAGACAAATGAAGGTTTCTATGAGTGCTTTGTTATGCCATTTGGCTTAACAAATGCCCTGAGTACTTTTATGAGGCTGATGAATGAGACACTAAATTATTTCATTGGCAAGTTTTTGGTTGTATATCTAGATGATATACTGATATTTAGCAGGACCAAAGAGGAGCATTTGAGACACCTAACACTAGTGATGAGGAGGCTACAACAGGAGAATTTGTTGATAAATCTGAATAAGTCCTCTTTTATGAAGACAAAACTCATTTACTTGGGTTTTGTGATCTCTTCAAATGAACTAAATATGGATCCATAGAAGGTGAAAGAAATCAAAGAATGGTCGTCACCAAAGAGTATGTTTGAGGTAAGGAGCTTCCATGGATTAGAAAGCTTCTATAGGAAGTTCATCAGAGACTTCAGTGGAATTTGTGCGCCAATGATGGATACAGTGAAAAAGAAGCATGAGTATTTTAAATGGACAGAGGAGTCTAAGAAGAGCTTCAATATACTGAATGGGAAAATAATGAAATGACCAATTCTAATCTTGCCAAATTTTGAAAAGACATTTCAGGTGAGATGTGATGCAAGTGGAGTTGCAATTGGAGCAGTTTTGAGCCAGGATAATAGACCTGTTGCCTATTTTAGTGAGATGTTGAATGAGGACAAGAGAAAATACTCCACGTATGATAAATAGTTTTATGCCATAATTCAAGCCTTGAAGAAATGGAGACATTACCTTGCCCCACAGGAATTTGTCTTGTATAGTGATAATTAGGCTTTACAATTCATAACTAGACAGGAAAAATTGAATCGGAGGCATGAAAAATGGGTTGAGTTTATGCAGAACTTTACTTTTGTCATAAAACATATTGTTGGGAATGATAACAACGTTGTTGATGCATTATGAAGGAGATGTTTGATTCTACAAGAATTTCAGGTGAAGAGACAGAAGCCAGTGGAAAAAGTACATGATTCAAGAGGGATTGATATTCAAGGGAAATTAGTTGTCCATACCAAAATTCTCAGTGAGGGATAAACTTTTGAAGAAAAAGCATAGTGGAGGATTGGATGGACATTTCGGCCATGATAAAACATTTGCATAGTTGAGCAGTTCATACTATTGGCCAGGTATGAGAAAAGATGTGATAAAATTCGTGAACAGGTGTAGAATCTACCAACATGCAAAAGGAAAAAGACAGAACACTGGATTGTATCAACCATTGCCAATACCAGAGAGGCCTTGGGATGCAATAAGCATGGATTTTTTGTTGGGACTGCCAAGAACGCAAAGAGGATGTGATTCCATATTTGTGGTGGTGGATATATTTTCAAAGATGGCACACTTTATCCCATGCCAGAATACCAGTGATGCAACACATGTTGAAAATCTATTTTTCAAGGAAGTTGTGAGACTTCACGTCCTACCCAGAAGAATTGTCTCAAAGAGAGACACAAAATTTGTTGGTCACTTTTGGAGAACACTGTGGAAGAAGTTGGGGACAAATTTTTCCTTCAGCTCAGCTTATCACCCTCAGACAGATGGATAGACTGAGGTGGTAAACAGAAGCTTGGGAAACTTATTGAGGAGTCTAGTTACTGAACACCATAATCAGTGGGATCAGATTCTACCACAAGAAGAATTTTCATACAATGATTCACCAAACAGGAGCACTAGAAAGAGACCATTCCAAATATTGTATGGAATACAACCCAGGGGAGTATATGAGTTGAGAGACTTGGAACAGAGTGAGATCGGGAGCACTGGAGCAGAAGATTTTGTTGCATAAATGTAGAAGCTCCATAGCCAGATCAAAGGATAGTTGCAGAGTTCTAACCAGGAGTACAAGTGCAAAGTTGATCAACACCACAGAGAACTTCAATTTGAAGTAGGAGATCAGGTTTTGGCACATCTCAGGAAAGAAAGTTTCCCTAGGAGAACATATAACAAGTTAAAGATGAAGAATATAGGACCATGTAAGATATTGAGGAAGTTTGATGCAAATGCCTATGATATTGAGCTGCCAGATGATGTGTAAATATCGCCCATATTCAATGTTTCAGACCTATACCTTTACAAGAAAGATGAAACAAAGGGATTAAAAGATAAAGAGAATATCCAGTGGGAAAAACAAATGCCTATAGGAGAAAAACCACAAATGGAGAAGATCATTGATCAAAGGATTGGCAAAAAGACCAGGAGGAAGACCTATTTTGAATATATGTTCAAGTGGAAGGGACACTCAATAGAAGATGCCAGTTGGGAAAATGAAGCTGATATCCAAAAGCATGGAATGTCAGTGTAGGAGCTCATGGATAGGAGTCCATAAATTTTTTTCAAGGGGAGTATGATGCAAGAACATCATTGGCAATCACGTGGACCAGGACCTCTCATCATCTGGTAATATGTGTGGAATCTCAATGCTAGCAGTTATAGAAGATATTTTGAAGTATGCCTTAAATCAACGTTGGAAAATTATTTTTAGGCACGCTCAAACGATTGTGAGCGAAGTGGGAGTTTCCACTCCTACTCTATACTGTGACTGCACTAGGTTAGACTTCAGGATAGGTTTTGATGTAGAAAAGTAGTCAGGGGGAACCCTAAGAGCCTCTTAGATAAAAGAGGTTTTTTACACCCAAATGAGGCTAGCTGCAAGTTAGTAAGAGATTTCTGAGTTTTCAATTTTTGTTTTTGATCATAGTTGTATCCATTTTCATTTTTTTGAATATAACAGAGGAAAATTGACCCAATGCATGGTGTGGACATTGCTTGAAATTCCTTGTTATTGTGTTTCATGAATGAATGAATGAATTTTTTTATGAGTAGATGGAACTGTGAATGTTAGGATAAGTTTCAATTGTTTATCTTATGTCGATTGGTGCAAGGTGTGCACATAGAACGTGAGTGCATTGACAGAATCTGTTTTGGTTTTGAAGCTCAGAAGAGATAGCACAAAACTTTCCCTTCGCCAGGAGTGCAGAGTGACTACTACAAGGTGTACAGAGTCATCTACAAGAACTCGAACCTGGATAATAATCTGTTGCAAAGTGTGCACAGAGAAAAAGGAGAGCGCCAAGAGAGCAAGAAGAACTTATCTTCGGGAAATCCTTTGGATCTGAGTTATCGAAATCCCTGAAATGCAAGGAGTGCACGGGAAGTTTAAGTCTGCACGATACCAAGCTCAGGAGGGATAACATTGATAGTTCAGGTTTTTGTGGTATGAGTTTTTTTTATTAGAATTCAGAACCACAATGTTGTCGTTTTTTCGTCGGCGTTTAGGGATAACATTTTTTAGAAGTGTAGTCGAAGTCTGAGAGGCAGACTCACAGGAAGTTCAAAGGTAGAAACCTTTGAAGACTTAGAAACTTTTTGAGTAAGACAAATCAAAATCTCAGGAGGAGGAGCGGAAACAATCGTTAGATCAATTGCGGAAGGAATCTAGACCGTTATATTAACGTCTAGTGACTAAAGGAAGCACGGGGAGAAGATCAGATCTGGATCATTAGATATAAACACATGAATCAATAGTCATTGGATCCAGAGATAAGTGCGCATGGTTTAACCCTTGGGAAGTGCATAGGACAAGCAAGATCGTGAAACCCAAGTTTGTGAAACGATCATAGTCGTTGATCAAAGGAAGGTGTGGGCCATAGATCTGGTCCTAAGAAATTCCTGAGTTCGTGAAGGAGAAAGCAAGACCGTCAGATCACATGGGTTTTGGACCATTGATCTAATGTGGATGGAGACCAGATTTTGGGTTTCAGAAATCAGGAAGACAAATGAACAAAACCTTCCAGGAACACAAAATGTGAAGCCATGAAGCATGCGAGAGATTGGCTTCAGGTCATAGTGAGGGGTCACATCGTCGAAGGTTAAGGGAGGAGCTAGTACGCACTAGGCCCCACTTCAGTATTTTGAGAGTCAGAGGGTCGGGGTTGGCACACGTGAAAACACCTGACACGTGAAGTCGCCAAGCGCTTAGTTGTTAGGCGAGTGGTCACAGTCGTGGTCACGAAAAGGAAGGCGCTTAGCTGGGAAGAACTAGCACCCAATTTGCATGGAAGTTGAACAGTGCTTAGGAGATAACCTACGAGTCCCATACAACCTACACATTTGGATAAAGGACCTGTTTAAGTGGGTTTGGGGTCTAGAAAAGACCCAAAGAGTTGATCCATCTCAGTTTCTTGATCAATCCTAGACCGGGAGGTCACACAACCCTTAGGAGAGAAGGGGGGTCTGCATCAAGTGGTATAAGAGAGAAATTTTTTCTTGCAGATAGTAGGCAAAAGAAAGGAGACAAAAGAACTCAAAGTTGTACTTTGTGTGTGATAGATAGTCAACATAATTCCACCAAGGAGATGGGTGAAACCACCTTTAGCCAATCAGGCTATAGAAAGGGAGATGCGAGAACTTCATGCAATATTAGCGGTGATGGCGGCAGTGCAGAGACGAGAACCTGATGATGGAGACATTAGTGATGAAGAGAGTGAAGCAGTAGAAGTCAGAGAAGCTGTAGGAGAGGATGTTGCCGAAGAACGTTTGTTGAGAGAAGTTGTTAGATTAGGAGGCAGAGCCAAGATAGAGGTCCCAATGTATGAAGGAAATTTAGATGTTGAAGAGCTACTGGATTAGATAAGATCCATGGACAAACATTTCGACTATGAAGATGTCGATGAAGAGAGAAAGGTGAAATAGGTTTTCACCATGCTAAAAGGACATGCATCACTATGGTGGGATGAATTTCAGGCTGAGAGGAGAAGCAAAGGCAAACAAAGGATAAAGAATTGGGTCATAATGATAGCCAAGTTAAAGGCTAAATTCATGCCCAAATATTATCAGATCATTATGGTCAGGAAGTTGCAGAACCTAAGATAGAAGGGTATGACAGTTAAGGAATACACAAAGGAGTTATATAGGCTGAACATCATAACTGGACAAAGAGAGAAAGATGAAGAAAATTTTTCCAGATATATAAATGGCCTAAGATATGAAATATGGGATGAGCTCAGCATGATTTCAATAAGGACAGTGAAGGATGCTTATCAGTTTGCACTGAAAGCAGAGGAGAAGTTGACCAGAGAACAAATCCAGCGAGGAAGAGGTAAAATCCCATCCCCAAACAAAAAAAAGGGAGTTACCCATGACAAGGCACATAATTCAAATGACGACACTAAGAAACCATATAGTCACTTGGAAAGAGGAGGAAGTTCTTGAGGAAGACAGGGTGGTAGAAGAAGTTATTCTAGAGGAAGAGGAAGAAGAGGAAGAGGAGAAGTAAGATGTTATGCATGTGGAAAGATAGGGCACATGTCTTGGGAATGTCCCGAGAAAAATAAAGAAGGAGGAGGTGAATCTCACATTTCAGAAGCATGGAGAGGGAATGTTGAAGCAGAAGGAGCAGAGGATGGAAGATCCATGATGTTGAGGAATTTTTTCTTGAAACCAAAGGTAGAAATTGAAAAGCCAATGCAGAGGAACAGTCTCTTAAGAACAGCTTGCAAGACTAAAGATAGAGTATGCAAGGTGATAATCGACAGTGGGATCACTGATAACTTATTATCCATGGAGATGGTGGAGAAATTGGAGCTGGAGACAACGGCACATCTGAAGCCATAAAAAGTCTCATGGTTGTATAAAGGACACCAGGTAATGGTTACTAAACAATGCTTGGCTGAATTTAAGATAGGAGGATATAAAGATGAAATTCTATGTGATGTAATTCACATGTATGTATGCCATATTTTTTTGGGAAGACCATGGCAATTTGACAGGAATGTCATTCATGATGGGAGGAAGAATACATACACCTTAGAGAAGAATGGTAGAACACACATGTTGTTGCCAATAGAGGAGAAGAAGGTGAAAGGGGAAGCCAGCACAAGCATACCCAACACGCGAAGTCGTGAAGTTCTAGTTGGTCAAGCGAGTGGTCATAGTTGTGGTCATGGAAAGGAAAGTGCTTAGTCGGGAAGAACTAGCGCTCAGTTCACGTGGAAGTTGAGTAGTGCTCAGGAGAGAACCGCGGGTCCCATACGACCTGCGCATTTGGAGAAAGGACCTATGTAAGTATTTTTGGGGTCTAGCAGAGACCTAAAGAGTCGATCTGACTCAGTTTCTTGATCAATCCTAGATTAGGAGGTCATGCAACCCTTAGGAGAGAAGGGGGGTCTTAGTCACTTTCGAATAGTTGCTTCTAGTGCAAGGTTGAAAGGTCTTTGTTTTTTCCTAACTGGTTTTATGCCCTCCTTTATAGGAATGGCATGTTGTATAAGAGCGGGATCAAAACCACGAAGATCCTCATAATACATCTTGAAATTCAGCAAGCAGTCTGGCAAACTTCATTTTTTCTTCATTAGAACATTGGACACCTATTTTAACATTCTTTGGAAACTTGGGTGTTCCAATGTTCAAGGAGATGGTTTCACTCACCTTCCTTTTCGACTCCTCTTCTTTGTGTTTCTCTTTATTTCCCACATCACTCGATGAATATGAACTCTCTAGGGGAGTCAATCCCTTAGGAATCTTGTTATCTTCCATGGATATAATTTCCTTAGGCTTATAAGGTTCATTTTGAATGAAAGCACAGATGTTGTCATTGCTAGGGAAGACCTACCATGATTATATATTGTCATGGATGTGTGGATGATACAGAGATTGAAAAGTACAATCGTGTCTTTGAGGCAAAAGTTGTCGATTAGGAGAGGCTGCAAAAATAGCTAATTAATCAGCCATTGAGTTCAATTCCCTCTTAACATGAGTAATGTTGAAAGATAGTAGGTTCGAGATAAGTGCTCAAACATTTTGGGTGTAGTGTTTCATCAACTTGTTTCTAGGGGAATATATCTTATGTACAAGGTTCAAAACAAGCTCGGAATACCCAAAAACTGTAAGGTGACCACAACCCAGATTATAGACATTTTCAATGCCTAATAATAAAGCTTTGAATTCAATGACATTGTTTGTGCAAGCAAACTCTAACCTATAAGAAAATTTATGAATTTTCTCCACGGGACTGTACAAGATAATGCCAACTATGTTTCCTTCATTAGAGAATGAACCATCAAAGTGCATATACCACATACCATTGTCTAAGTCGATTTGTTCCAAGGGAGTGTTTTCCTCCTCAGCAAAGATGGAATACACCCCTAGGTCCTCTTCGATATAATTCACATTAGGTTGTGGAACACTTTCTATGTAAGGTGAAATCCTTCCCTCCTAAGTACTATGATGTTTTGACCATTTTGAGGAACAGATAAATGTGTCCCGTCAAGTGAGAGGTATCCACATGTCAAAGTTTTCCAATCTCTTCCTAGGATGATTGATTATTTTCTTACTGGCATATCAATTACCCAAATATTAAGGGTTGTCCTTATTTCAGGGTGCATGCACAAAACCAAGGTCATGCCCTTGATTTCACCTATGGTCATTTGTTGTAGACTATTATAAGAGAGCATGCTTTTGGTGTTCTCATTTTTACAATACAAGCCTATCTCTTCCATAATAATATTCGACATTACACTTGGGCCCGAACTGTCGTCAATGAGGCAACAAGGGGAAATATTATCCATAATCTTTACATAAATATAAAAAGGGGGATTTTTAACAGGGTATCTAAAGTTATGTACACCTACTTTATTTACAGATGAATCCTCTTCATCTACCTCTTCAAAGAGGTTGGCTACAACAGAATCTTTTCCTTCCATGAATTTTTTTAGATGCCTCTGTTGTTCAGGGATGGAAACCATGTCCAAAAGGGTTGCATTTGCTTTGATGTTGTCCAACTGATTTAGAATATTGTTTTTGGAAGAGGGGAGAGGAGAGATCATTCCTTGACTGTCAGGATCCTTAGGAACTTGAACAGTAGTAGCTAGTGAGGATGATATTGGGCTAGAATAAATGCAGGGAGGATCATATTTGATTTTGGGAGAATAGGATTTATTCCTAGTATTGATGATCATGACATCTTTTGGCTCTACAAAATCTAGGACAGCGATGGTATTTTCATGTCTCTTACCAAATATTTTATCTATGGCAATATTCTTTACCTCACATGTACTTTCCTCATGGTGTTCCTCGCAAAAGTTACACCAATTACGAGGCATGATAGCTTTAGGCTGAAAATTATTTTCATTTGGATTTCTAAAGGGGGGTCCAGAAGAGGATGAAGCTCCAGGGATAAGAGGGGAGACATTTCCTTTTCACTCATACACTATCATACAATTATTCATGTCTTGTACAAGTTGTAAGAGGGCAGACATGTCTGTCTGTTTAACTGAATCTCCTTGAGCAAGACCTATTCTTTCAAGTTGTTCTTCATACTCTAAACAAGTATGTGAAGCATAACTGAGGTTATCAATGGGATTTTCCTCAACCCTATGATGGTAGGGGGAAGGTAATGCATTATAATAATGCATGAAAGAAGCTTGGTTCTGAGGTCGAATGAGTTCATGGATTTGATTGTATAACTTGGTGAAATGCAAGTTGAAGGACTTGATGGTCTCACCATCCTTATAAGCGATGTTATTATATTCCCATAACTTCTCAACTGGGATTTTGGATTGCACATAGGTGGATTTGAGCCAATATACTAACTCCTCCCAAGTAGATAAAATCTTAGGAGGGAGATCGAAGAAATCGGTTGTGGCATTCCCTTCAAGGGAATTGACAAATAAGTACATGCAAGTATCATTTTCATTGGCTCCTATGTTGTGACAGGCATTAGAAAATGCCACAAAGTGTTCATTTGTAGTGACAGTTTTATTCCCTGAAAACCTGGGAAGATGCTCTTTGAATTTAGGAAGTGGACAAGTAGCAGGTGTCAGGTTAAGAGGAGAGTAAACATGCCACAGAGTGGTTGTAGCATCTTCTTCAAATTGAAAAATCCCATACTTTTTAATGAATTTGGTGGGGTTTGTGGTAGATTGGGCAAGGACTTGGTGACTATATAAGCTACCAATCACTGACTAAGTTGAAGATTGAGATGAAGAAGCACCTCCAGTGCCACCAGAGCCACCACTAGATGCCATCTTGTGGATAATAGGTAAGGGAGAGAAAGACGAACTGGATGAATCAGACAAGGTTCTCCTTAGAATACTTTGTTGGGTCAATAACACAACATTCCTTCTTCATGTTTCAGCAATAGGATTAATTTAAGGTAATAAGCCTCTTCTTCTCCTAGAAACACGAGGGTCTAAAAACATGAAAACAAGGACAAAGTTGAAGGAAAAAGAAAGTTATGGTTGATTCCTAAGTTGTCTATGCCTAGCTTCCCAACATTCTTGGGCACTTATATCTTGTTCAATTGTTTCCCATGAACAATTAAGCTCAACCCAAGTATTAGCATTGTCTAAAATGGTGTTAAACAAGTTTAAAGCAATGTTGGTATGATCTTGAAGATCGGGCTCAATATTAGGTTGCCTTGCAATAGGTACAGTCATTAAGAAATGAAACAGTCAAAGAATCAATATTAGAAAAATAGATATATTTGATGATAATCAAGCACAAAAATCAACCAGAGAGATATTGAAAATCTCCTCAGTATGGTCGCCAAAAAAATGTTGAGGAAAAGATATGAAATAATCTTACTCGAGCATTATCGGATATTACTTGGCTAAATAAATATATATGGAAATATCACCCTATGTTTATAGACATCAAAAATTGTTTCCTAATGCACGAGTATTGGTTACAAGAGATTAGGATGATTTTTTTATAAATGAAAGATTGCTGAAAAATTCAATGTTTATGTAATTTTCTCAATATAACCGATGTAGAAATAAATGTAGAGACGGAAGTAAAAAATATCAAGTCAATAATCAACAAAGATGAGATATAAATAAATTTCTTATTTCATTCCAAATTATCGAAGAATCATTCTCTTTACAAAATCCCCTGAGGAAGTTTTGACCAAAGTCAAACTTAGATGTACCCGATGAAAACCATACAAAAGGACTTCTGACAGAAAGTAAAAAACTGAAATTTAAAAGTTGGATCAACTTGCCATGGAGTTTTTCCCACTCGACTCTGCACAATATCCTTTATCAATCATGAAATTTAATTCACAAACAGACAAGTCTACAAAGACTATCAAAAATAGATCAACACCTCTAAGAAGCAAGTGTCTGAATGATGTAATTCAACCTTGAATCTTGTTTTCTACAATATGACCATGCTATCATAAAAGAGAATTAGTCTTTCAATAAATTAAATAATGAATGAAAACTGAATTATCTCAATAAAACTCAAGAGCAGACCTTAGTATGCTTTCTCCTTTTATTCTCCTCTTGTCCCTCCTTCTCTTTTTTCCTTTAAGAAATTAGAATTAGTTGAAGTAGTTAAACTACCTCTTTAGTTAAGTTAACTAAAACTCAACCAACTTTTTAGTTTAGGGGGGGAAATAATAAAATAATAATAAGGGTATTTAATAAATAATAACTACTAGATGGGACCCCTTGCGACTCCCTTTAGTTTCTTTAACAAGCATAAACACTACTAGTTAATCAATCAAACACATCCCTCCTTGTGGCTCCCATCATCACTCTCATAATTTGAAAATTAATATCAATGATACTTGAAACCATATCTAAAAATATAATATCCAACATATATAAAAAAAAGTGTGTTGTCCAAAAACTTCAAAAGTCAATTGTTCTCAACAATCAATAAATAAAAACACTCAAAAACCATATTTGTCACTCTGGGAGGCAGTTTTCCCCTTGTTGTTGTTGTCTCCCTTTGATTTCTCTGAATTTTCCTTAGGTTGTGTGGAGCCTTTAGGTCTGATCTCACTGATAACATCAGAGCAATCATATCTCAAATGCATGCGGGATGAAACGGATTTGGCAGAGTCATTTGAGGGAGAGGAGGAGGTAGCAACAGATTTTCCTTTATTAGGAGCATGGTGGGATTCGGTTTTTAACCTTTTGCTTGTGTGGGAATATTGTATTGGTGAGTGTGCAGGAGTAGCTTGGACAATTTGGTTAACCAGTGGAGGAGGAGCAGGTAGGGACAAATTGGGCTAGCCACGATGTTGGGATACTGTCAAGTGGACAATCTCTTGCCATCTGTCGTTTTGAGGGACTTTAGGTTGTAATGAGACATGAAGGGGAACTGGGATACCAGGGACATGGGACTCCTTTTCCAATCCAGTTAAAAAATCCAGCTTGAGATAGTTGGCTCAACTCTTGTGAGTCTGCATCAAAATGTATATAAAACCTTGGCCTTATAGGGCACTTGTTCCAATTTCCTCTTCCCATGTTACGTTGGCCATGGCTACCTCTGCTGAAGAAGCTCATTCATGTATGCATTAATTATTAGCAACTAGTTTCTTCAACAAACCATACATGACATCTCTTTAAATATGAAACAAATTTTGTCTTAGCAACACATCAGAGTCATGCAATCCAATCCATAAAATCGTTTAATACTTGTCAATGAGCGGGGGGTGAATAAGGGTTCTGGGATATATGAGGGATTGTATTGAGAGAAAAGTGGTAAAATGAAGGGGGGTAAATCATGATTATTTCTCAACAAATCATCAAACAATCAATTGTATTGTAATAACAAAACATATCAACTGTAACTCATCCTTGTGTCATCCTTCAACTGCTATAATACAGAGTTTTCATTTAACTATAATTTAATTTTAAGAATAGGGAGTGAATAGTGAATCTGGGAAGGTGAGGGGACTTGTAATGTGCGGAAAAGTGAGAGAATGGCACGTAAATAATGATTACTATTCATAAAAAAAATAAAGTAATCAATAAACATAACTCTCTACTCAATACAAAAGATACCAACACCAATTCAATAATTATTGTCTATCAAAATTGTTCATTGTTCAGCATTCAAATTCTTCAAAACTTCTCAATTAGAACAGTCTACAATCATACTCATAATCGAAACAACTTTCAATAGTTATGTTAAGCAAATGTTTGGTCTCTAATTTCTTTCCTTTCCTTTTAAGAATCGAAAGAAAAAACATAGCAACATTGCTCCACCTCTATCCATAATACATCGCTATAAAAATATCATATATTGTCCATCAATTCACAATCAACCAATTAAAACATATGCACATGTCCCTTTCCAATTTGAACAGACTATTAAAACATGCCCGATTTCATACACTCTTCATCATATCAACCAATAAGTCTTTGCAACGAAACCACAGTGAATATAAAACCCGAGCTTCATCACTTTCGATGCAATTATTTACAATATGCACGATGATTCCATAATAGATACACAGTGAACATAACAAAATAACATAGTCATCATTTTCATAACTATCTATAACCTTGATCGGGCCTAGTGAAACACAGAGGAGTCTCCAATTTGCAATTAACACCATGTTGTAGAACACAATGATTCAAAGTATAATGAAAAAGAGGTAGCCCTTTGACTGCATATTATTACTTATTCTCGATCACAAATTTTCAACCGATTTCATCATAGGAAGACAAGATAGGGACTTGACAAAAAATTCCATAACCACTCCACTTGATAACCAATCTTTGAAAACCAAAAAGATGCCCGACATGAGTTAGAACAGTTGGGGATTTTAAAATCGGTCTCTGTCACAAAAAATACAAAGAGGCAATCAAGAGTGTGCTTAGTCATAAATCACACAGAGAACTAGAGGTCCTCGGAGGCATATCAACCATAGGCAAAGACCATTTGATACAAGCATAGTAGAAAACCACAGGGTTCCTTATAACTCTCGGTCTGGGCAATGGCACAACAGTTAGCCACAGAGGAAACAACGATGAGTAGGGTAAAAAAATGATGCACATAGTGTGTTCATGTTTGCAGAGGGGCGGTGGATGTCCACTAGACAGTGACAGTTACCCAGAACACACAGAGGTATAACCTATGTCTATTTCTTAAGATCTGAATCATTTGAAAACAATGCCAGCGAGGATGCACAACCCGAGGCATAACTTATATCACTCAACAACCATAAGGAATATATATTTGGACACCCTAAGACCGATTCCTGAAATATATGGTGCCAAGACACTAAGCCCATGACCATGACTCTGGTAAAATACATAGCAACCAAATGGAAGTCCGAACACATAACTGTGATGAAGCAACCAACAAGAATACACATATAGAAACCCCCCACCATTAAAAAATAGAGCGATAATACCATATTCATTCAAAAATCCACAGAGACCCACCACGATTTTAACCAACAGAGCAACCAACGAATGCACAACTCAACCAAAAACCAATTCTTTTACTTGCAATCCGAACAATTACACAGTCATTCCATAGAGAAAAACCAAGCATTTAAACAGTTGCAATTCTCAGGAAAACACAAACTCAAGCACTATTGAGACATTTTATGTTCATACATAGAGATTGATTCATGGATGGGGTGAAAAATAACCACACCTGTAACCGAGAGCTTAAAAGGGTGAGTTGCTCGAGCGTTTTCTTCCCAAGCCTAAAATGCGAAGCTTAACCACCAACAGATCAAAATGCAACAAAAACCATACTAGGGTGACGGCTTGATGGGGGGAGTATGGAGTGAAATGCATTTACTGAACGTTGTTTCCATCTCCTCTTCTATTCAATTTCGAAGTACAAGACAACCAACACTCACCATATCATTTAAACCATGTAATCAATTTCCAAACCTTTGAAACCTATGAAAATATTCCTTGCCCAATGCACCACCCAAAACATTTACGTTAACCCTTTCCAAGTCCTTATGTCATACCATATGCATTGCCATATAATATGCGCCCTAAAATAACTCAAATGAAAATCGTATAGCCACTAACCCACCATATAATAGTTAGGACTAACACTAACATGTTTTACATTTCCATTTGCACATAACCTTTAACATAGCCTAAACATAGGCCCTTTCTTTTAGGATTGTTCCCATATGTGTATTCTCTTTGTTTTGGTTATGCTATCACTAACATATTTCTTGTGTATGTGTAGCTAGGTAATAAATCATGGTAACGTGATTAAACATAGAAACTGTAAATATATGGCAATCATAACATAAAAATAAAGCTTTAAATAGCATAACATCCCATAAAATGCATCATCCACCTGTCACTATGTCGAAATGAAACCAAGATTGCATTTTCAACCATATAGGACCCTGTAAGCAGCATCGAAACAGCAAAAGAAAATGTGTGATATGACTATCTTCGAGCCTCCAGTCTACAAGGGGATCCCACCTACTAGTATTATATTATTAGGATAGTTTAAATAATAGGGCTTTTGATCCGGATTATTTTTGGCATGAAATGAGAGCGGAGATATAATAAAGAAATGCACAGAGATATTGTAGATATTCAATAATATAACATAAATGTATCAAAGATGCAACCATAAACATAGATATACAGTAATACATGATTTCTATTAATCAGAGAAATGTATAGAGACTGTAAAAATACAAAGTGAAAGACTCGTTAGAATGGCGGCAGCTTATCTTTGAGAAGAGATGTGACGGCTACTCGCATTCGCAAGAAGATGATTACAATGAGGCTCTGAAGCCCTCTTTACAATAAACGGGAATGCCAAAAGTCCTAGACATCCAAAAACCTAACCCTAGGAGATGAAGCGCCAAAAGTCATGTGGGCCCCGTTTGGGTAAGTGAGTACATCAACTTCCCGGGGTCGTAACTTTTGCATACAATCTTTGTTTTAGGCGTGTGATAGCTCGTTGGAAAGATCTATCTGAGGCCTACAACGCTCGAGAAAAAATAGCATCATAGATGCTATTTTTCAAGAGCAACATACCCAAAAAAACATCGTTTAGGGCCTCAAAATGGCCCCAGAAGTTCAAGACCCGAAAAAACTGCTAAAAATAGTAAATTGCCAAAATTGCCAGAAAGTTGTTTTGAGCCATTTGGAAAAGGTGGGTGGCCATCGATATCCACCTGGATCAGCTTTAGCAATACTTTTCAGGTGAAATTCCTCGTTGCGATTTTAATCGTCAACACAAAGATATGGATGTAAAGGGTGGATATTAGTATTTAATTTCGATGTAAGGTAATTTTTGGAAGGATATTCAATGCCCTTAGGATTATCACTCGAAAGAATAGTTCCATTATGCCCAAGTAACAAGAGTCATTTGAATCATTAATTCATAACAGGATATTCATTCTGAATTAAACCAGGGTTGAAGGAACTAATAAAAATGATAGGGTATGATCGAAAATTCTATAGTCCTCGAATTAACCAACCCAATTGTCAACAAGTAGACTTGATGCATAGCCTGGAAAGTAACAATGATATGGCATGATGTATGGAACATATTTTTTTAAAATATTGAAAACTTTACTGACTAGAAATCAAATTCTCCGGAACTAAATAACTAAGACACAAAGATTCAGAAAGGAAATCAATATAGAGGACAACATCACCATAAACATAAAAATGGTACAAAATTTATGAATAATTCTTATATTTTTCAATGATATGATCTCTGAAATTTTTGAATCAATAAGAAAAATATATATATATATATATATATATATATATATATATATATATATATAATTTTGAAAGTTCATAGCTCACTCAAATTCAATATATAATGAATGGTAAAATATGTCACCATGCACAAGAATATGGTATTGCATTTTGCAACCAACATAATGTTTATATTCAATAAATTCTATATCTAATCATAGGATGAATGAAAACTCATATATGTCAACAAGATGATTATACAATGAAGTATCGTAGTCAGGTAAATTTGTTGTCGAACTTCGATCTGGTACCTTCACAACAATACTTTCTTCACCGTTCTTTCAATCCAAACTTCACTGGTACCTCCCAGCCAATGCTAGGGGTACTCTTCTTCCCCCTTAGCCGCCCAAGCCACAAAGGGGCCAAACACAAGAAACCAACAACCAATAGCTCCAAGGCTTGCCTCATAAGGAATAGCTTTCACTCTTGTCACAAGATTGGTATCCCAAGTCTCACAAGTGAAACACAGTCCAAAACAATTTGGCAACATAACATTACCAAGAATGAGTGAGATCCATTTCCCTTCTACCACATTTGTTTTATAAAAAAATCCTCAATGACACATGTCCTCATGCACAATTAATTATCTTTTTAATTAATTTAATTAGTATTATTCACCCACACACTTGTCACACTCTCCCCAAGTTACACAAGTAATTATCATTTTTATTTTATTTAAAAACCCAATTTCCCTCACATTCCCCAATGTGTTCCTCTTTTCGCTCTTAGTTGTATCTTTGTTCCCCAAATATTCATTTAATGAGTGTCTCCTAACTAGATATTAGTTAGAGTTAGATTAGGAGTCTTCTTATAGTTATACTAGTGGTAGGTTGAATCAAGATTCTATTCCAAGTGTACTCCTATTCTCTCATATTATTATCTCTTTATTTTAAAAATTCAATTTATTAATTTCATTCACACATGTTCATTTTATCCAATCTTTAGATTTTACTCACTTGTTCCTAGAATTTGATTTATCTCGACTCTTTTAATTTAATTAATATTTTTAATTAGTCCCTTAATTAAACTTAGACTTAGGCTTAGTCTTAGACCTAGGCTTAGACCCTTGTTAGGATTTTTAATTAATTATGTATTGTTTAATTAATTATTTTATTCTAACAAGGTCTAATCATTTCAAAGTTTTCTAGGCCACCTAGATTTATTGACTCAAGTTTTAATTACCCAACGTGCCCTTCAAGACGCACCTTCATGCTCCAAGGATGCCACTCACCTTAGAATGGTTTCGAAATTTTGTCTGACCTTTGGAGTCAACACTCCATTCGGTCGACCTTGTTAGAGACTAAGGGCTTCTAAGGAATAAGGACTCTTCCTTATTACCCACCCCTTAGAAATATTCATGAGCAATTGTCTCAGCCTGCCCTCATAACATCGTGGACTTCTTGAACTAGGTAATCATTAACCTATAGTTCATACCACGACGGAAGTGCTAGTAGGCTGTGATAGGAACGTTGCCACACCTCTCCCTCAAATGTTTTCTTTATTTGCATGTCCCATTTACTCCTTATGTGAGTCGGATTAGAAAGCATTGCCAATCCTGCATCCACTGACAAAAACAATGTTAATCATCCATATACATAAATCATATTGAAACCAATCATATATCACATGTGCATATAAGTAAATACTCAAACAATACAATCCACTCCCTGACTCAATCCGGAGTCCAAGGAAGTCCATTGATATCATTAGCATCCATAACCTATCATGTTTCATGAACACTCACGAAAACTCGTCAATAACATCTTCCAATACATATGCATCAAATTAACAATAATTCACAATACATCATCATCATCATCATCATCATCATGTATAATCCATAATCGAAAATGAAATCATAATATACCATAACCGGATCACTTTCACGCAAGTGTCCTCAAAGAATATGTCAATAAAAGAGTGTGCAATGGAGGGGGATGTTACACCTTGCTCCTCCCTTCCACCCTCACTTCATGTGTATGTTTCAGGTTTCATATTCTTCCATGGACTCTGCTACTATTTTTGATCTTCTGAATTAGCTCACAGAGACACTCTCCTTCCATTATACCTTTCTGTTTATATAATATTCCAACAAGTATGAATTTGAAACATTGTGTCTCTTTCTATGAAACAATGCACCTCTTCATTTAATTTAATAATAATGTTAGCATTTTTTCATTAAAAAATTTTGTCTTTGATTCAAAATACTTCAAAAACCTCGTAAGTTGTTCATCATTAATGGAATATGTGGGTGCTAAACATTATTTATTGTTGTTGTAATAGTTCTTTGAACAAACCCTCATATTGAGGTGTTAATTATCTTTAATCGTATTTTTAATCTTTATGAGTAGATCTCATTTATGGATTGACTCTTTATTTTGGTCTCACACTTCCATATTAATCCAACGATCTACGATCAATCTTTGTTGTCCATTTTTGATCCACAGAATTTGTGATTTTGTTGTTCGTTAACCTCAACCATCCAATAATTGTTCCTCTACAATTACTCCAAGCATATTGTATTTGTTGGATCATTGAATATCAAGGTGTCTGATATGTAAATAGGAGGCTTATAGCCTATCTGTCTCACCAAAGGGGAATTCTCTATTTAAAACAATTGTAACTCTGATTATTCATATGACGAGAAATTCTCGACCACTCAAGCCACAATTCGAGTCAGAAAATAAAATAGATTCAACCACTCGAAAGTCGAAATGGGAAAAATGAGTCCACCAAAATGCAAGTCGGGTCGAGGCAAATTAAGTCGACCAAGAGTCAAGAAATTCAAGTCAAAGTTATCAAGTTGAGGTCAAAGGAAATGCAATTTGAAGTTTATCCAAGTCGAAATTATCCAAGTCAAAGTCGAAGGCAATGTTATTCAAATTTATCCAAATCAAATTCAGAGGCAATGTAAGTCAAAGTTATCCAAGTCAAGGTTGAAGGTAATGCAAGTCAAAGTTATCCAAGTCGGACTCAGTGGAAATGTGAGTCGAAGTTATCCAGGTTGAAGATCAATATGTCTAATCGAGACTCTCATAATAGACCATTTTACACGTTTTATTGAGCACCAGACTTTGATCTTTCCCCTTTTCATTTAGATAGGACAAATTTAGTATCCATAAGTATTCATTTTTTAGACAATGCATGAGTTTGGAAATATCATATACACAATTTTGATTATGAAGACCATAATATTGACATGTTTGCATCAATGCCAATACCAACATCACATACCCTCTTTGAAATCAATGCCAACACCATAACATCATGTTCAACATTCTCCCCCTTTGGAATTGATGGAAAAAAATTAAAAACGCTTTATTTTAATTGATTTTTTACTATTTATTCTCCCCCTTTGACAACAATGGCAGAAGGGATATTTCTCTGCTCCCTCTGACGTTATCCTCCCCCTGTCCATGTACTCCTCCTCTGATGAAACCTATGCAATTCAATTAGATATGGATATTACCCCCAATTTATATCTAAGGTATTCAAAAGTACTCCTGAGTAAAGGTTTTGTGAATATATCAGCAATATGTTCTTTAGTATCCACATATTCCACTTTAACAATTTTTTGATTTAAAAAATGAAATTTGATTGGGATATGCTTGTTTTTAATGCATGACAAGATTCTTAGAAAGTTTTATGGCATTGGTATTGTCAAATTTAAGAAGAATTGGATGATCATACTTTATTTGTAAGTCTTCCATAGTTTGTTTCATCCAAATTACTTGAGTGTGGCATGAGGCAGCAGCAATATATTCAACTTCTGTTGTAGATAGTGAAATGGAGGGTTGTTTTTTACTTAGCCATGACACATGACATTTTCCTAAGAAGAATGTTCCTCCACTAGTGATCTTTTTGTCACCAATACTTCATGCTCAATGTGAATCAGTATATGCAGTTAATGTGAAGTCTTATGTTTTTGGACACCATAATCCAAAATCCAAGGTTCCTTTGAGATATCTAAAAATCCTTTTAACTACTTTCATATGTGTCTCTTTAAGTGTAGATTGAAATATCTCCATTAATCCCACAACTTACATGATGTTTGGTCTTCTTGTCGTTGCATATAATAGGATATCAATCATTGATCTATACATGGTTTGGTTTACTTCTAGTGATTCATCATCTTTTCTTATTTTGCATCTTGTAATCATAGGAGTGCTCATAGGTTTACAATATTCCATTTGAAATTTCTTCAACATTTCCTTAATGTATTTGGTTTGAGATATGAATGTCCCTTTGTCTGATTGTGAAACTTGTAACCCTAAGAAGAATTTCAGTTCATCAAGCATTGACATCTCGAATTATTTTTTCATTTATGTAGAAAATTGTTTGCTTAGAGGATTTAGATTACTTCCAAAGATGATATCATCCACATATACTACAACAATAATCATATTCAGATTTTCAATTTTGATGTAAATGTTGTTGTCAGTATCTCCTATTTTGTAACCTTGTTGTTATAGATGATTATCAAGTCTTGAAAACGATGCCCAGGGAGCTCGTTTGAGACCATGCAATGCTTTCTTTAATTTGTAGACACAATCTTTATTTTTTGATAATATAAATCCTTAATGTTGTTCTATATAAACTTCTTCCTCTAGATTTTCATTTAAGAATGTTGATTTGACATCCATTTGATATATTTTGAAGTTTTTAAAACATGCAAATGCCAAGAATATTTTGATAGCTTCTAATCTGTTTATTGGGGAAAATGTTTCCTCAAAGTCAATTCCTTCTACTTGAGCATATCCTTTACACACCAATATTTATTTATTCCTTATAACATGACCATATTCATTAACTTTATTTTAAAAAATCCACTTAGTCCCTACCACATTTTTGTTTTTTTTTCTCAAATTAAATTAATTATTTAATTATTAATTTATAAACCATAACAATTTATCAACAAGAATGTACAGAAAAACTGAAATCAAATGTAACAATCATAAAAATTATATTTTAGTTACAATTTTTAGTTTGCAAGAGACACAAATCTCTCTTATTTTGAGCACCAACTCAAGGAGACACCTATCCCCTGTTTCCAAGCACCAACTTGAGGAAGCACCAACTCAAGGAGACACTTATCCCCTATTTCCAAGCACCAACTTTAGGAAGCTCCAACTCCCTCTAGATCAGGCTCCAACCTATAAAGGACTCCAATCCTGCCTTGCTCCTCCCTTCCACCCTCACTTCATGTGTATGTTTTGAGGTTTCATATTCTTCCCTGGACTCTGCTTCTGTTTTTTATCTTCTGAATTAGCTCACAGAGACACTCTCCTTCCATTATACCTTTTTGTTTATAAGTATTCCAACAAGTATGAATTTGAAGCATTGTGTCTCTTTATATGAAGTAATGCACCTCTTCAGTTAATTTAATAATAATGCTAACATTTTTTCATTAAAAAAAATCTTTAATTCAAAAGACTTCAAATCCCTTGTAAGTTGTTCATCATTAATGGAATATATGGGTGCTAAAAATTGTTTATTGTTGTTGTAACAATTCTTTGAACAAACCTTGATCTTGTGGTGTTAATTATCCTTCATCATATTTTTAGTATTTATGAGTCAATCTCGGTTATGGATTGACTCTTTTTATTTTGGTCTCACACTTCCATATTGATCCAACAATCTACGATCAATATTTAGTGTCCATTGTCAATGCATATAATTTATGATTTCATTGTTCGTTGACCTCATCCATCCAATAATTGTTCCTCTACAATTAGTTCAGGCATATTGTATTTTTTGGATCATTGAAGATCAAGATGTATGATATGTAAACAGGAGGCTTATAGCCTATCATTCTTACAAACATGGAATTCTCTGTTTAAAATAATTATAACTCTGATTGTTTATATGATGGGAAATTCTCGACCACTCAAGCCACAAGTCAAGCTAGAAAATAAAATAGAGTCGACCACCCAGAAGTCGAAATGGGAAAAATGAGTCAGCCAAAATGCAATTTGGGTCGAGGAAAAGTATTTCAACCAAAGTCAATTCAAAAAAAAGTGAAGAAATGCAAATCTAAGTTATCAAGTCGAGGTCGAAGGAAATGCAAGTCGAAGTTACCCAAGTCGAAATCGGAGGCAATGCAAGTTGAAGTTTATCCAAGTTTAAGTCGGACGTAATGCAAGTCGAATTCGGAGGCAATGTTATTCAAAGTTATCCAATTCGGAGTCAAAGGAAATGTAATTTGAAGTTATCCAAGTCAATTTCAAAGGCAATGCAAGTTGAAGTTATCCAAGTCGGAATCGGAGGCAATGTAAGTTGAAGTTATCCAAGTTGAAGATCAATATTTCTAATAGACACTATCGTAATAGACCCTTTTAAACATTTTATTGAGCGCCATACTTTGATCTTTACCCTTTGCATTTATATAGGACAAAGAACCATATTTTGATCTTTTCCCTTTGCATTTAGATAGGACAAATTTAGTATCCATAAGTGTTCATTGTTTATACAATGCATGAGTTTGATAATATCATATGCACATTTTTGTTGATGATGACCATAATATTGACCTCTTTGCATCAATTTCAATAGCAACATCACATAACCTCTTTGAAATCAATTCCAACATTATAACATCATTTCCAACAATGGATTCTTAGGATTATCCTATAAATTTCATGGTTCTACAACCAAAATCAAACCTTACAAACTACTTTCTA
The DNA here is from genome assembly GCA_009831015.1 of Picea engelmannii. NCBI lineage: Eukaryota > Viridiplantae > Streptophyta > Pinopsida > Pinales > Pinaceae > Picea > Picea engelmannii. The sequence continues at coordinate 12,582 of ML781521.1, read as the reverse complement.
ATCCTAGGCATACCATGGTTGGATACCACAAATGCATATATTGGTTGAAAATCTAGTGATATGAACATTTCCCATGGAAATTCCACCAAGAAAATCACCTTATATCCTCATGCCAATCCTTCCACCAACCAAGAAACACCTATATGGGTAGTGTAGTCTCCCCACTACTAAACCCAACAATTTAAAAATTTTATGATACCAATTAAATCAAATGCATACATGTTAAAAATTCCCAAGAAGTTAATAGAATTATTATAACATGAATGAAACTATATTAACATTCACACAACAAAAGAAAACTACTTAAAACTCATAGTAAACACATTGTTGGTTGTGGAGCCTGATTATCTTCATGTTTCATAGGTCTTTGTTTTCAGTCGTTTTTATACCCCATGAACACTATACACCCCTGGAATGTTGTACACCCCTCCACGCGGGAGGTTTTCAGGGGGGGATCATCCCCCTAGCTAGGCGGTTTGAGCTGACAAGGGTTCAAGGAACAGTGTTCTCCGATGGGGGTTCAGGGCGTAGCCCCCAAAGGAAAAATTTCCTTGTAAATGTATATTGTAATTTCAAAGTAAATCCGAACCATTTATTATAAGGTCACAAATCTGATGATATAAGTTATGTTAGGGTTTTTTTCCATAGAAGGAAACCCTCTTTTATGAGGGAAATATATTGCGGTTGTGCATTATTGCGAATATTGTATTCTGAGATAGGATATTGTGAGAGAAAGAAGAGGAATTTACAGTGGGTGTGTTGTAGGTTGTGTCCCTTCATTTGTTGGATAATAAAAAGGAAGGACCTGGAAATTTCTATGGTGGACGTAGCCCACACAAGGTGAACCGTGTGTATCTGTGTCTCTATTGTATTATGTATATTTTGTGTTTTATTTCTTCATTATTATTTTTTTATTGCTCTGCGATCATGTTTTTCTAACAACTGGTATCAGAGTGAAAGGTAACTCACAGGAAAAGAGGGTTCCTGATTCAAGTGGGAGCAATGGTGGAAGATGGAAATTTTAGGGTTGAGAAATTTAACGGGTAAAACTACCAGTTATGGAAGATGCAGATGGAATATTGTTTATATCAGAAGGATCTATTCCTACCATTGGGTGGGATAGCAAAGAAGCCGAGAAACATGAAGGATGAAGAATGGGAGGTTATTGACAGAAAGGCACTAGGAACGATACGGTTGAGCCTGGCAGCCTTGGTGGCTTTCAATATTTTGAAAGAAAAGACAGTGAAGGAGATGATGGATGCATTGGCCAAACTGTACGAAAAACCATCGGTGTCCAATAAGGTATTTCTAATAAAGAGATTATTTAATATGAAGATGTCATAAGGTGGTTATGTTGTAGATCATTTAAATGAATTTAATATGGTTACTAATCATCTAATTTCTATAAAAGTGGACTTTGATGATGAGGTCAAGGCTCTTCTAATCTTCTGTTCATTTCCAAAAATTTGGAACAGCTTGGTCATGGTTGTAACTCTACCTCTGGTTCAAACACTTTAAAATTTGATGATGTTGTTGGTGTTATCCTTAGCGAGGAAATGCGACGGAAAATCATAGGTGATACATCAGGTAATGTGTTAAACATGGAGAACAGGGGAAGACAAAAGAATAGAGGAAAGAGCTCAGGGAACCGTAGGAATTCTAGGAAGGTAAGATCCAAATCCATACTAGGAAATATAGAGTGTTGGAATTGTGGGAAGAAAAGACATTTGAAGAAAGATTACAGAGCTCCAAAGAAACAAAGAGATGGATAGCAGAAGAAAAATCAGGTAGCCAATGTAATAGGTGATGTGTTACAAGATGCTTTGATTCTTTATGTAGATAATATTTCTGAGTCTTGGGTAGTAGATTCAGGGGATTCATTTCATGTCACACCTCATAGGAAACATTTTTTAGATTATGTTCAAGGTGATTTTGGACAGGTTCATTTGGGTGATGATGCACCATGCAAAATTGTTGGAATGGGAAAGGTAAAAATAAAGCAAAGGAATGGAAACTAGTGGTTGTTGAAAGAGGTAATACATGTTCCAGATCTAAGGGAAAATCTAACTTCAACAGGGAAGTTGGAAAGTGAAGGTTGTATATCCATATTTACAGATAAGGTGTGGAAGGTCACCAAAGGATCACTGGTGATAGCAAAAGGAGAGATGGTAGGTACATTGTATTTATGTACTGGTAATATTGACTCTTCTATCTCTTTAGCTTCTACAGGAGTGGATACAACCCTGTGGAATCATAGGATTGGACACATAAGTGAGAAGGGGATGTAGATACTTGACAAAAGAAATTTGTTTCCATATCTTAAACAAATTGATTTGGATTTCTGTGAGCATTGTGTTTATGGAAAATAGAAGAGATTCATATTTCTTAGAATCAGAAAAGAAAAGAAAAGTGAAAGGTTGTAGCTTGTGCATACATATATATGCGGACCATCTCAGGTATCATCTCTTTGTGGCTCTCGTTATTATGTTACTTTTATTGATGATGCAACTAGAAAAACTTGGGTTTATTGCATTTGACAAAAGTCTGATGTTTTTGATACTTTTAAGAAATGGAAAGCTTTGGTTGAGAATGAGACAGGAAAAAGGTTGAAGTGTCTCATATCAAAAAATGGAGATGAATATTGCAGCAAGGAGTTTGATGATTATTGTTCATACCATGGGATTCGTAGAGAGAATATAGTTCCAGGAACACCAAAATAAAATGTTGTGTCAGAAAGGATGAACAGGACAATCATGGAGTGTGCAAGGAGTATGAGATTGCATGTTGGTTTTCCCTTAGATTTTTGGTTTTCCCTCGGAGTTTTAGAGTTTTGGTTTTCCCTTACAATTATGGGTAGATGTTGTATATATTTTAGTTTACTTAATAAACAGAGGACCTTCAATCTCTTTAGATGGTGGAATTCTAGAGGAGGCATGGACAAGTAAAAAGGTAAACTATTCTTTTTTGAATACTTTCGATTGTGAAGCATTTGTCCATATTGATAAAGAAAATAGAACAAAGCTTGATGCAAAATCCAAGAAGTGTACCTTTATTGGATACGGTGTTAATGATTTTTGTTATCGCTTATGGGATTATGAAAATCACAAAATCATTAGGATTATAGATTTCATATTTAATGAGAAGGTCATGTACAAAGATTAGTTACTGGGAAAGAAATAGGAAAAATAAAAACCAGAATACACAGTGTTTGATGAGATTACTGAAAAAGAAATTCCAAAGGTACCAGAAAATTAAAATGTACAACAACAGGAGAAGTAGGTACCTCAAAATCCTACAAGTGTTGTTAGAATATCTACCAAGTTAAGTAGACCCCCTGAACGATACTCTCCTTCATTGTATTATTTATTTTTGGCTTATTCTAGTGAACCAAAATGTTATGAAGAGGCAATGCAGGTAGACACTAGAAAGACGTGGGAGAAAGGAATGAAATAGGAAATGGATCCCCTAGTAAATAACCAAACTTGGGACTTGGTTCATTTTCCTGTAGGAAAAAGAGAATTGCAGAATAAATGGGTTTACAAGTTGAAGGAAGAATATGGAGGGAAAAAGTGGTACAAGGCTAGACTTGTTGTAAAGGGGTTTGCACAAAAGAAAGGTATATATTTTCATGAAATATGTTCTCATGTTGTTAAAATGACTTCAATTAAGACTATTTTAATTCTTGTGAGAGTATAATATTTTCATCTTGAACAGTTAGATGTAAAAATAGATTTTCTCCATGGGGATTTGGAGGAAGATATTTATATGCAGCAGCCATAGGGGTATGAGGTCAAAGGGAAGGAAAATTTGTTATGCAAGTTGAAGAAGATCTTGCATGGCATAAAGCAAGCTCCAAGGCAGTGGTATTTAAAGTTTGACAAGTTTATGACAGAACAAGGTTATAGTAGATGTCATTCTCAACATTGTGTTTTTTTTTAAAATCTAGAAAATGGAAGTTATACTATCTTGCTATTGTATGTAGATGGCATGCTTGTTGCAGGGTCTAATATGCAAGATATAAATGTGCTCAAGAATAAATTAGCTAATTCATTTGCAATGAATGATTTGGGTGATGCAAAGAAAATCCTCCGTATGAGAATAATAAGAGATATGAAAAATTGCAATTTGACATTGTCTCAGGGTGAGTACATAGAGAAGGTGTTGGAGAGGTTTAGAATGCAAAATGAAAAACCAGTTAGTACAGCTTTGGCTATCCATTTAAAATTAACAAAGGAAATGTGTCCCAAGACACAAGAGGAGATAGAATACATGTCTAGGGTCCCTTATTCACTAGCAGTTGGTAGCTTTATGTATGTGATCGTTTTCACAAGACCAGATGTTGTACATGCAGTGGGAGTTGTAAGTAGGTATGTGAAAAATCCAGGTAAAGACCATTGAGAGGTAGTAAAGTGGATTCTTGGGTATTTTAGAGGTAATGCTACTCATGCATTATGTTTTGGAGGTTCAGACATTGTTCTATAGGGATATGTAGATTCAAATATAGCAAGTGATAAAGATAGCAGGAAGAGCAACACAGGGTATGTTTTTTATTGTAGGTAGAATAGAAGTAAGTTGGATTTTGAAACTACAAAAGGTTGTTTCACTTTCAACAACAGAAGTAGAGTATGTTGTTGCTACAGAGGCTAGTAAAGAAATGATATGGTTACAGAATTTTATGGAGGAATTGGGCAAGAAGCAGGAGAATAGAAGGTTGTATTGTGACAGTGAGAGTGCCATTCATCTTGAAAATAACTCAACCTTCCATTTGAAGAATAAGAATATATAGCTCAAGTATCATTTCATATGATTCGTCTTGGAAAATGGACATTTGAAGTTGGAAAAGATACATATTATCGAGAATCTTCCAGACATGTTAACAAAGGGAGTAACCAAGGAGAAATTGAGTCCCTTCTTAGTTTCAGTTGGTATTCAAGCATGAAGGTGAAGATGATAAATGTTTCCAGGTCCAAGAAGGATCATAGTCCAGCAGATACAACAGTGGTGGAGTTTTTGAGATCAATCTCCAAGTAGGAGATTGTTGGTTGTGGATCTTGATTATCTTCCTGATTCAGAGGTCTTTGTTTTCAGCCATGATTATACCCCACAAAGAATTTACACCCCATAATACTACACAGTCCTTTGCATGGGGGTTTGCAAGGGGGGGTTTTCCCCCCTGCGGGGATACGGGGGTTCATCCCCCCAGTTGGGGGGTCTGAGGGAAAGAGAGCACCCAACGGGGATTCGAGTGATAGCGTTCTCCGATGGGGGTTTGGGGGCGAATCCCCTGAAGGAAAAAATACCTTGTAAATGTATATTGTAATTTCATAGTAAATATGGACCTTTCATTATAAGGTCACAGATATGACAGTAGAAGTTATGTTAGGGTTTTTTTTCCTAAAAGGAAACCCTCTCTTATGAGGAAATTGTATTGTGTCTATGTATCATTGTGAATATTGTATTCTGAGAGAGGAGACTGTGAGAGAAATAAGAGGGAGTTACAACGGGTGTGTTGTAGGTTGTATCCCTTCATTTTTTGGATAATAAAAAGGAAGGACCTGGAAATTTCTCTGGTGGAAGTAGCCCACACTGGGTGAACCACGTATATATGTGTCTCTATTGTATTGTATATATTCTATGTTTTATTTCTACATATTTTTTTTTTTTATTGCTCTATGATCCTATTTATCTAACACTCAAACCCCATGCTCTCATAACTATGGGATGTGAATTTTCACACCAACCCTCTTACATGTGTTTAATGATTGGATTTGGTAACACTCAAACAAAAATTAGAAGTTTCATACACCAATAATAATTTTAGAAAGTGGGTTTTGATTAATACACATGAATATTTTCCCCCTTGGACCCCCTCTTAGACCTTCCCCTTGTTAAATTTTCGTTAACATTAGATTTACCATAGAAATGTAAACTTATTTTGCATGCTCGTTTCTCCATAGGCGATGTTTCACCATCACCACCCAACCATAGGCACCTACTCGTGCCATCCCCAAGCATAACATATACATCCTAGGAAACCCTTATATGCAAGGGGAGAAAACCTAGCAACCTTCTTATAGAGAATATCCTTTCCAAGACAAAATAACCAAGAAAAATCTATATCCACTAGAGCAAACCAATAAGAAATAATCCATCAACATAGATGCAACACACCCTAGCCAGAGCACTAGGGTGTCTAGCCTCCACTAGCATACGACCAAGAGATCAACAATGAAATTGCAGTTCACTCTAGCCAGAGCACTAGAATGGTTGGCCTCTACCATTACATCACCAAGGTAAACCAACTACGCAGTTGAAACACACTCTAGCCATAGTGCTAGAGTGGTTATCCTCCACCAATACATCACCAAGACCAAAAGAGATGTACCCTCCATATGCACCCGTCTTCCTTGTGGAGTTGCAGCTGTAGTTGCAACTCTCTCCACAAAAATTGCATTATAGATCAATGAGTGAGCGTGCCAAATGAGGAAGGTGTCACTCTTGTTTATACTAATCTGTCCAGTGACTTTTCTAGCAGGGCCAACCTGACTTTCTGGAAAATATATTTTTTGTTTATATTTTTCTTTTGGAGGTGATTTTACTTCTAAAGCATTATAATTCTTCTTTATTATTATATGTGAGGTCAACTTCTCTTCTGGGATATTCTTTGAATTCCAATGGTTTTCCTTTAACGTCTTGACAACTTCATATATAAGAAATGGTATCCCCGAGATGAATACCTCCCGCAGCTACCAGAAACATCAACACTCCCTCTTATCCAGGGAGGTATTCTCCATGATGTTTTTCCTCTAGTCCTCATAACATCACAGGTTATTCCATGGTCCTATGACCATTCCATGGTCATGTAGACCATGCTACTAGTAGCATCATCATGTCGCACATGGATACACCCAATGTGGACCTTTTCTAGGGCCTCATCACCACTAGAATACACTAGGACCTACTCACCCATAGTGTGGCACTAGGACCTACTCACCTGTAGTGCATCATCAAGGACCTACTCCTCCATGAAGTGTCACTTGTTCTACTCCCAAAGGATGTTTCTGCATGGTCTACTCCCAAGGGACATTGGGCACCAAGCCAGTACAACTTATCAGTCCATTGATAAGTGTCATATCCAACTCATTCCATCGAGGAGTATCGTCACAGAATAATGTCTCATGAAGTTGCAACCATCAATACTCCCTCTCAACGCGGAATGCATTCTCCAAGCATATATTCTACTATTCTTGGTATTCTTCTGTCATATAAAAGTTTCTCCATGGGCCTCATTAGTTATATTGATGATCCATCTCCACAACCATGTGTCTAGCACCTCGAATCATTTTTTCCCATGACAAAAATTATGACCACATTGAATCCACATTCACCTCATAGTTGATCCTGGAATGCACACATTCCCACATGATTACTCCATGAATTCATTTAGCTTAATGATATCAGACACATAGAATTTCACCTCAAGCACCTCAAGTCTTTAGTCCATCGAAGACTACATCGGGGCACATCTACTTCAGATGTTGATGTTCCCTATCTCCCCTAGTGTTCACCCCAGTACTAGGAGAAGGGTCAACCTAATGATTATCTGGGCTACTTGCCTCACCATGAGTGGTATGCCTAATGCAATTCATGCACATTGGAGGAGTCCTTAGTCCATTGAGAACTATGTAGCTTCAATCCATTGAAGAATATGTTGGGCTTCAAGTCTTTAGTCCATCAAAGACCATACCAGGGTCCCAACCCTTCAGTCCATCGAATACTACCCTGGGATCATTCCCACATGGTCAAGTTAGTCTGACCAATCTTGGAATGTCTACCCGATATCCTCCTGGAGATCTAGAAGCAACTCAAATATTCAGTCCATCGAAGATTACATCTAGGCATATTCCCACATGATTAAGTCAGTCTGATCAATCTTGGAATATAGGCACGATGTTGCAATCATCAACACTACCTGAGGGAAACATTTTCATTCCTAAAAATCTTGTCCCCAACAGAGGCTTGGTGAAAATGTCAGTTGTCTGCTCATTTGTGGATATGTGTTGGAGCCTCAATGCTCGGAAAAGATCCATTGGAATTCATGCCAAGAGAACAATCTCTAAATATGTCATCATGCTCAATACGAAGATTTGGAAGACTCGCCACCATCTTCCCCAGAGTGGGAAGATCTATATAATGAAAATGAGCAAGTCTACTACACCATGACTCACTCGGGCTGATATAATTATGCACCAGGAAATGATCAAACTGTCAATCTGTACAAACTCCTTGTCTAGTCAAACTGCTTCATGTCTCAAAATAGAGACCATCTAACAAGTTTCCTTTTGCAACCGTCACTATATCTCCCTCTTAGAGCTATCACTAGTGACATGCCTCTTTGAAACTTTCTCGGAACAAGAAAACAAGAACAACAACATTTCCATGGAAACCTCCATGGAATTTAACAATATAACCTACCGAGAACAGACAAAAAAACAAGAATATCTCCTAGAGGGTAGATAAACAAATGCATCTCTAGTATTAAGTGGTTAGTATAATGATCATAACTCCAATAGATCAAAAACATAAGATCTCAATGGTTCCATAACATCTATAGGCATATCAAAACAATCAAACCTGGAGAGTGCGTTGTTCCTCTAAATGCATTGTATCTAAGATCCCTCTGGATCTATGATTTGTTGCTTAGAAAAAAGTCCCTTATCCTGCAAAACACCCTCAAGATAATGATACAATTTAACATATAGAGTTACATACCTCAGAAATTGTAGCACCATCCAGCAGCATCGGAAAAACCTAAAAATTCAAGGTGCTCCAACTAGCTTGACAAAATAAAATTGTACAGCGGCAAGGTAAATCTCACGATCTTCCTTCCAGCGATTAGACTGTTCTGAAGGAAACCAATCTCTTATACCATGTTGAATTTCCATTAACATTATATTTACCATAGAAATTTAAACTTCTTTTGCATTCTCATTTTTTCATAGGCGATGTTGCACCATCGCCACCCAACCATAGGCACCTAATCGTGCCACCCCTAAGCATAACATATACATTCTGGGAAACCCTTATGTGCAAGGGGAGAAAACCCAGCAACCTTTTCATAGATAATATCATTTCCAAAAAAAAATAACCAAGATCAAGCTCTATCCACTAGAGTAAACCAATAAGAAAGAATCCAGCAACATAGATGCAGCACACCCTAGCCAAACTACTAGGTGTATAGCCTCCACTAGCATACCACCAAGAGATCAGCAATGCAGTTGCATCTCACTCTATCCATAGCGCTAGAGTGGTTGGCCTCTACCAGTACATCACCAAGGAAAACCAACTATGCAGCTACAACACACTCTATCCATAGTGCTAGAGTGGTTAGCCTCAACCAACACATCACCAAGAACAAAAGAGATAGACCCTCCATATGCGCCCTTCTTCCTTCTGTAGTTGCATCTCTCTCCACCAAACTTTTGTTATAGATAAATCAGTGAGTGTGCCAAATGAGGAAGTTGTCACTCTTATTTATACTATTATGTCCAGTGACTTTTCTGGCAGGGCCGTCCTGACTTTCTGGAAAATATTTCTTTTGATTATATTTTTCTTTTGGAGCCGACTTTACTTCTGGAGCATTATAATTCTTCTTCATTATTTTCTGTGAGGCCGACTTCTCTTATGGGATATTATTTTACTTCCAATGGTTTTCCTTTAATGTCTTGGAAACTTCATCTATAAGAAATGTTATCCCATAGGTGAATACCTCTTGCAGCTACAAGAAACATCAACACCCCTCTCTTGTGGAAACTTATCCCCCAATATTCCATCCATGTCCATCTGCAATCGACGTTACATTTTATTTTATTATTACGATATACAATTTTTACATATTACATCTCTTGGACATCATCCATATATCATATTTACATTATGCATCACTATATTGGGGATTAAAAATAGGGATGTTACATTCCCCTCCCCCTATAAATCGCACCGCTCTCGATGCATAGCACCATATTGATATACATGTACAAAATTTTACATCATAATACTTGATACTTTTGAAAGTTTACAACTTCTGCAGCAATTCCAACCATGAATCTCGTGTTCCCCGCAACGTGCAAAACCCAAGGAAGTGTACCGCCTTCTCTGCATCGCAGTCCCTCAGTTTGTACCACTTCCCTTCCAGGGCTCCAACATAAATCAGACTAGAAGTCTCTAAGTTGTATCTCCAGGAGCTATGGGTGCCAAACTAGAGTCTTGTGCACTTATATACAAATGTACATTCATTTCTCTTCAAAATTTGCAAAACATTGTGGGTGCTCTTCCCACATGGTCTCCTTGTGCTCCCATGTGGCGTTTTTAGGACTGTAGAAAGCCCACTAAGCCTTTATTAGGCCGATGGATTTGTTCCTAATCACTTTGAATTTCTAGTCTAGGATGCACAAAGGTTCCACCCAAAATTTCCCCTTGTTCTCCACCTATATCACAGTCCAATCAATTATGTGGTTAGGATCAAGCACATATTTCTTCAATAAAGACACATGAAACACATTATGAATTCTCATGGATGTAGGAAATGCAAGAATGTATGAAATTAGGCCTATCTTTTCTAGAACTTCAAACGGCCCACGGTATTATTTCCAACGTTGGGCAACTTCCCAATCTTAGAAAGCTCCCTTTTACCTTTACTTTTAAAAACACATGATTTCCCACTTTGAATTCCTTGTATGTACTACTTTTATCGGCACAAATATTTTTCCTATCCCATACAACCTTTAAGTTCTACATGATCTTTACCATCTTCTCTTCCATTTCTCTTATAAGTTTTGACCCAATAACTGCTTTGTCTGTTGGGTTATCCTAGCTCACTGGCACGTTCATTTCCTGCCATACAAGGCTTCAAATGGGCTCATCTTCAACGATGCCTAGTACCCATTATTATAAGCAAACTCAACTAGATGAAGGTAGTCTTCCCACTTGGAAGGTTTGTCCATTTCATACATCTTCAACATGTCTTTAATTATTTAGTTAGTTCTCTATGTCTTCCCATCTGACTCTGGATGATATGTTGTATTGAAATTCAAATTAGTCACAAATCCATTAAACAACCCCTTATAGAAATTAGAAGTGAACTTAGGATCTATGTCTAACACTTTTTCCTTCGACACACCATGTAGCTTAGTGATTTCCTTCATATAAATCTCTCCAATGTTAGTTTCCTTGTGAGTTGTTTTCACTAGTACAAAGTGTAAATCCTTTGTGAGCTTTTCCACCACTACCATGATGGAGTCATGTTGCCTCATAGTTCTTAGCAATTTGGTGATAAAATATATTGTAACTACATCCCATTTCCATTCAAGAATGGGAAATGGTTGTAATAATCCTATTGGATTCCTATGCTCGGTCTTCACCTTCTAACATTCCATGCACCTGGTTGTAAGGTACCAAATGTATTATATAAAAAAAAAAACAGAAAATATTACGACATGTACGAGCAAAACAACATAATATAGAGAATAATAACACCAACAATGATACATGTATTGATATAAAGATAATTTCACTTGTCTCTTCGAGGGGGAAACCTCCAGCAAAGAAAATATCTATTACAATAATTCTCAAGACAAGACTTTCCTGTGCCTTATACTCTTATTTATACTAATTCTATCTTCTAAAGAACATTCTAAAGGAAGATATTTCTAGAAGTGAAAGATTCTATTAAGTCTTCTTACATTAGACTTGTTCACATTATTATATAGGCCTTATTTACTAATGTGTGCCTTTATTACATAGAAAACATATTATTGTACCTATGTTAGGGGTTAGGGAGGTTAGGTCCCTAACATTCCCTCCCCATTGAAAATCATCCTTGTCCTCAAGGATTGAGATGGGGAAATTGTTGCAGAATGGTAGTCGACTCCCAGGTGTCATCTTCTATCGGTTTATCCTTCCACTGAACTAAAACTTCCTTGATGGTGTGCTGACAGAGACGATGTTTGTGCTATTCCAAGACTACTTGTGGCTACAACCAAATGTATCCTTCTTCATCCAACTCAGAGAGATTGGTTTGAGTCTAGCACTTAGTTCCAATCACTTTCTTTAAGCATTGGATACGAAAAACATGATGAAGCTCAGATTGATTCAGAGAGCTAACTGGTAGGCCACGGCCCCACTCGCTTGATAATTGAATAAGGACCATAAAAATTATGGGTGATTTTTTTATAGTGTTCATCTTTGAGTGAAGTTTACTTATAAGGTTGCAAACAAAGAAACACCTAGTCCCCTTCAGCAAATTGACGTTCTGGACGATCTTGATTGTTGGCAATATTACACACTCACCTAGGTAACTCTTTTCCTAGGTTGATACTCCATTGTTGAGGGCGCTTCCATAGATGAGAATATTCTATATTTATAATATTACCCTACAAATTAGGAGACCTCCTACAAAATAGGGCACCTTCCCTCTTTATTTCAGAGTTAGTTACACCTCAATTAGACTAATGGAGGCCACTCATGCATGGAAACCTTGGTTTTATCACCAGCAGTTACATTTTCACCTTGGTTTCCTCACTA
>ML781520.1:1078965-1127801 GCA_009831015.1 Picea engelmannii | reverse complement strand
GACTCCATTGTCAAAAACAGTGTATGGGAAATTGTCCCAAGACCGATTGATAAATCAGTGGTAGGTTCGAGATGGATCTACAAGGTAAAGCAAGTTGTTGATGGGAGTGTGGAGAAATACAAGGCCAGGTTTGTGGCCCGGGGTTTCTCACAGATTGAGGGGATAGATTATGGTGAGACCTTTGCACCTGTCGCAAGGTACTCTTCCATAAGATCCATCCTTGCACTCTCAGCACAGATGGGCTGGCGTATTCATCAGATGGGTGTAAAAACTGTGTTCCTCAACGGGATCATTAAGGAAGAAGTGTACATTTAGCACCCAGAAGGTTTTGAGACCTTTGACAGAGAGTCACATGTGTGCAGACTCAAGAGAACATTGTATGGGCTTAAGCAAGCACCCCATGCTTGGTACACTCGGATAGACAACTATTTCACTGGATTGGGCTTCACCAAAAGTGAAGCGGATGCACACCTATACCAATTTGTGGTGGAGGGTAAGCTTTTGATCATTGTGATTTATGTTGATGATTTAATACTTACTGGTGATGAGAAACTGATACACTCATGCAAGGAGGACCTTGCAAAGGAGTTTGAGATGAAGGATTTGGGCCTTCTTCATTATTTCCTTGGTTTGGAAATATGGCAGCAAGATGGTGAACTTTTTGTGTCTCAAGGAAAGTATACAAGAGAGATACTGGGTAAGTTTCACATGGAGGGCTGCAAACCCATGGATACTCCTCTTCCAGGAAACTGGAGGAAAGAGGATGCTACTTCTGGAGAGGTAGTGGGTGCTATTGTTTATCGACAGTTAGTGGGTTCGCTAATGTATTTAGTGAATACGAGACCAGACATTTGCTATGAGGTTAACCAACTAAGTCAAGTGATGGTTAAGCCTACCAAACTCTTTTGGAGGGCAGGTAAGCATGTCCTGAGATATCTGAAGGGCACATCTGAGTATGGATTATGGTATAGACTGAAATATGAGGTGAAGTTGTATGGCTTCACGGATGCAGATTGGGCAGGCATCCCAACGGACAGAAAGAGCACATCAGGAGGGATCTTTAGTATCGGATCTACAGATGTTTCTTGGTACAGTAGGAAACAGAGATCTGTGGCACTTAGTTCAGTGGAAGCGAAATAAATGGCAGCAAGCCAAGCTGCATGTGAGGCTATCTGGATGAGGAAGATCTTGGTTGGTTTGTTTGGTTCTCACTTAGATCCGACAGTGATTTATTGTGATAATCAGAGTTGCATTAAACTCTCAATTAATCATGTGTTTCATGACAGATCTAAGCATTTAGATATCTGGTATCATCATCTCAGAGATTGTGTGCAGTGGAAGATAATTTTGCTTCAATACATTCCTACGGAAGATCAGGATGCGGACATTCTGACGAAGGCGCTCACCAGGAGAGAATTCAAATATCATAGAGACAAGATTGGGGTGAATGATAATCCCTTTCTTGTTGAGGGGGAGTGTTGAAAAGTCAATAAGAAACATGTGTCTAATTTAGTTTTCCCTTAATTAAATTAGACAATAAATATTAATCTATCATCTCTTTCATAACTGAGTGATTTGGAATTGTAACAGAATTACAAGTGTAGTTAAGTGAGTTAATCTTAGTTGTATTAGTGTGAGTTCAATGAATTAATTATTCATTAATTGACAATCAGTTAACTCGCATGCAACTGAAGATTCGCCACGGTTAACTACATGCATGTCATTCCAATGGACACCAGTTGAGATAACAGGTGAAAGGGATAGTTGGCTGTCAATTGTGATTTGTTCACACATGCAGTGGATATGATTATGAGCATGTGCAAACGATTCATTCGATTCATTGTGAGAATTCGGATTGCAGAGTTTGTGCAAAGGAGGCAGGTTGTCTGGACACATGAATTGGTGCATGTATTTGCTAATTTGTGTATGAAAGTGTGAGACGATTGTATTGTACTGAGAGCTCTTGGATTAGAGTTTTTTATGAGATTGTTTCATTATTCATGATATACATAATATATGATAGTGGGGTTTTTAGCTTTACGCTTTCCCGATAAAACTTCTGTATTTTATGTTATTGATATTTCACTTTGTGCATTGTGGTTGTGATCGTGGTTTAATTGTTTCCGCAAAAGTAATAGTAGAAGCGATTATGTATTTAACAATAGAGGAACTTGTTAGATCAGGAGAATCGCAGGAATACATTAATTTGTATCGAAATTTCTACATTTGATGACCTCGACTAATATGAGGTTCTTCTGGCTTCCGCTATCAACAATAAAATGCAACAGGGTCCCCTTCACCCACATCTGTGAATGAAAAAAGCGCTCCCCCTCTTCATGATATGTTCTTTCTTCTGGTTGAATTGCTATGGTCGCAATAATAGCAATGGGGTCTGTATCGATGATCTGTCTTATGTCAATATTTTTTTAATCAGATTTTGAATCAGGGTTCGGTTCCTTGTCTTTGATTTCAGCCACCAATGACTGTTTTGAGCGACATTCATCAGTGTTGTGCCAGGGGCTTTTGTGGAAATCGCACCATTTTCTAGTGTCCTTCTTCATCTCCCGTGACCCTTTTTTTCCTGTGGCTTGGACTAGTTTTTAGGAGATTGTTTGTTAGGGTCATCTTTATCATACTTTGGTTGTTGCAGATTTGTAGACCCAAAATCCTGTTTGTTCTGGTGCTTAAATTTATGCTCGATTTTAACAACATATCGATAAGTAGTACCGAGTGATAAGATGTCAAGAAAATCCAATTCAGTTTGGATGTATCTGTGTAGGGCCCCACGTTATTTCATAACCAAATGTCATTCGAAGTCTTTGATACCCAACTTGGTGCATAATGTATGGAAGGTATTGGTGAACTCTAGAACTTCTTGTCCCCTCTCTTGTTGTAGTGTGGTCAATCTCATATATTGGTCCTCATAGTTGCCAACAAGGTAATATTGTTCATTTACCGCGTCCACAAAAAATCCCCAAGTGGGATTGACCTCATGTATTCCAAACTCTTCTGTGGAACTTTGCTCCCAGTAAGTTTCCCACCAATGTTTGACATGAGGGAGAGATTTAAGGAGTGCGAAGGTGATCTTTTCCTTGTCGAAAAAATTGTGAACAAAGAAATAACCTTCTAGAAGATTTAACCATTTTTCTGACCTTCAAATACGAGAATATAAAAATTAACATGTACCTTGAAAGGAGAGGTGCTTCCAAAGTGGTTGTTTGATGAATATGTGTTTGTTTCTATTGAAAGGCGTTGAAGGATGTGGGAAAAATTCTCCATCATTTCGTCCCTATGTCGTGTGAGAGCTTGCTCAAGTAACAGATTGATAGAATCATCTGCTCCATCATTTTTCTTTTCTTCCGCCATGGAGGGTTTCTTGGGCATGTGAGAGTGATTGTCTTCAAGAGAGACAATATCGAGACCCAACTTGATATACTCGGACCTTGTCGGGGACATGTGCTGAAAAAAACGATCAAGAACAACTTGCTCTGATACCACTGATCCAGATTATTTTCGGCACGAAATGCAAGTGGAGATATAATAAAGCAATGTACAGAGATATCTTAGATATCCAATAATATAACAGAAATGTATTAGATATGCAACTATAAACACAAAGATACAGTTATAACAATTTTCTATTAATGAACGGAAATGTACAAAGTCTGTAAAAATACAGAGTGAAAGACTCGCTAGAATGGTGGCAGCTTATCTCTGAGAAGAGATGTGATAGCTACTCGCATCCGTGAGAAGATGGTTTTACAATGAGGCTCCAAATTCCTTTTTATCATAAAGAAAATCCAAAACCCTAACCCCGGAAGATGAAAAGGCAACAGTTTTGTGGACCCCGTTTTGGGTAGTTTGGTGTATCAACTTCCCAGGGGCGTAACTTTGGCATACGATCTTTGTTTGGGGCTCACGATGGCTTGTTGGAAATGTATCATCGAGGAGATTCATTTTGGGGGCTCAATAAAAGACTTAATATATCATTGAGTACCTAGATCCTGAAAAACCTTCATTTAGACCCTCAAAATGGCCCTAAAAGTTAAAAACTGCTAAAAATAGTAAATTACCAAAATTGCCAAAAAACTGTTTTGAGTCAGTTGGAAAAGGTGGGTGGCCACCGATATCCACCTCGATCAATCATCACTCCTTAGGAATCAATGGTATCCATTGCGTTGAGTTCCCATGGGAGAGGGAAAAGCGTTTGTTGAATCTACATCTTAATGAGTTGCTTGCTTTGTTGGAGAAGTTGCGTTGCTTAGATTTTTGAAGGTTTTCACAAGCCTATGGCTGTAAGGGTTGGAAATTTTTAACCAATCTAGCTACATGAGATGCCTGTGTGTAGAAGTAATCTTTTTTATTTTTTGCATTCTTATTGGCCTACTTATGTTGGATAAAAGGTGCATGGGTCGAGGTTGTAGTGGTTGCAGTATCCTTTTGTTCA
Source organism: Picea engelmannii (assembly GCA_009831015.1). Taxonomy (NCBI): domain Eukaryota; kingdom Viridiplantae; phylum Streptophyta; class Pinopsida; order Pinales; family Pinaceae; genus Picea; species Picea engelmannii. The sequence continues at coordinate 1,123,354 of ML781520.1, read as the reverse complement.
CCTTTTGAATAGATTGTGAAGAAGCTGAATTTTGTAGAATGAGATACTACCTTGCGGCATTGTTTAGGTGGGACAATAGTTGGAATTTCCTCTAGTATCCTATAGAGATGACCTGCCAGAGTAACAATGACACTACGAGGTCGAGACTGATAAATAACATGGTGCTTCCACATATATGGCTGGCCCAAGATAACATCACATACATCCAGTGGGACGACATCACATAATACCTCATCCTTGAAGGGATAGATTCTGTATGACAACCGACACTGTTGGATGACATGAATATCGCGTCCCTGGCAAAACCACCTGATTTTGTATGGTTGTGGGTGTGGTGTTGTCGACAATACCAACTGTTTGATGACCTCGACTGAGATGAGGTTCTTCTACCTTCCGCTATCAACAATAAAATGCAGCGGGGTCCCCTTCACCCACATCTGTGAATGAAAAAGGCGATCCCTCTCTTCATGATCTGTTGTTTCTTTTGGTTGAATTTCTATGGTCGCAACAATAGCAGTGGGGTCTGTGTCAATTATCTGTATTCTGTCAATATTTTCTGAATCAGGGTTCGACTCCTTGTCTTTGATTTCAGCCACCAATGAATGTTTTGAGCGACATTCATCATTGTTGTTCCAGGGGATTTTTTGGAAAGCGCACCATTTTTCGGTGTCCTTCTTCGTCTTCACGTGACCTTTCTTTTCCTATGGCTTGGAGTGGTTTTTAGGAGACTGTTTATTAGGGTTGTCTTTATCATACTTTGGTTGTTGCATATTTGCAGACACAAACTCCTGTTTGTTCCGGTGCTTAAATTTCTTCTCGATTTTAACATCATATCGATAAGAAGCACCGAGTGATGAGATGCCCAGAAAATCCATTTCAGTTTGGATGTATCTATCTAGAGCCCCATGGTATTTCAGAACCAAATGTCATTCGGAGTCTTTAATACCCAACCTTGTGCGCAAGGTATGGAAGGTATTAGTGAACTTCGGAAGTGCTTGGCCCCTCTCTTTTCGTAGTGTGGTCCATCTCATATACTAGTCCTCATAGTTTCTAATAGGGTAATACTATTCCTTTACCGCATCCACACAAAAAATCCCAAGTGGGATCTGCCCCATATATTCCAAAATATTATGTGGAACTTTGCTCCCAGTAAGTTTACCACCAATGTTTGACATGGGGGAAAGCTTTAAGGAGTCCAAATGTGATATTTTCCCTGTCTGACAAAGAAATAACCTTCTAGCAGATTTAACCATTTGTCTAGGGCATCTGCATCTATCTGACCTTCAAATACGGGAATATCAAAATTAACCTATACCTTGAAAGGAGAGGTTCTTCCAAAGTGGTTGTTTGATGAAAATGAACCTGTTGTTATCGAAAGGCATTGAAGGATGTGGGAAAAATTCTCCATCATTCCATCCCTCTGTCGTGTGAGAGCTTGCTCAAGCAATAGATTGATAGAATCGTCTGCTCCGTCGTTTTTTTTTCTTCCGCCATGGAGGGTTTCTTGGGCATGTGAGAGCGATTTTCTTCAAGAGAGACAAGCTCAAGACCCAAATTTCTATACTCGGACCTCGTCAGGGACATGCACTGAAAAAAACGATCAAGAGCAACATGCTCTGATACCACTGATCCAAATTATTTTCGCACGAAATGAGAGCAGAGATATAATAAAGCAATGTACTGAGATATTTTGGATATCCAATAATATAACATAAATGTATCATAGATGCAACCATAAACATAAATACACAGTAATATACAATTTTCTATTAATGAGCGAAAATGTACAAAGACTGTAAAAATATAGAGTGAAAGACTCGCTAGAATGGTGGAAGTTTATCTCTAAGAAGAGATGTGGTGGCTACTCGCATCTGTGAGAAGATTATTTTGCAATGAGGCTCCAAATGCCTTTTTATCCTAAAGAAAATCCAAAACCCTAACCCCGAAAGATGAAAATCCAACAGTTTTGTGGACCCCATTTTGGGTAGTTTGGTGTATCAACTTCCCGGGGGCGTAACTTTGGCATATGATCTCCATTTGGGGCGCACAATATCTCATTGGAAATGTATCATCGAGGATATTCATTTTGGGGTCTCAATTAGAGCCTTTTTCTATCATTGAGAACCTCGATCCTGAAAAACCTTCATTTAAGCCCTTAAAATAGCCTCAGAAGTTAAAAACTGCTAAAAATAGTAAATTGCCAGAAAAACGTTTTGAGCCTGTTGGAAAAGGTGGGTGGCCACCGATATCCACCTGAATAAAATTAATTAAAGTGATTATTCCAATAAGGAGAAATCCCTAACTACTTCAAGAATCATATAAGATAGATTTTAAAAGAGACATAATACCATCAAAGAAAGAGTTAGAGAAGGTTGCATTATCAGAGAAAAAGATTGAAACAAAAGGGTCCAACCATCAACATGAAACCAAGATTTTGATTAACAAACAAAGATATCCATATTCTCCATTATTATTCTTCTTATACACCATTTTCTTAAGGCCTTTTGTTCATATCTATGAATTGAACATAAGGTTGAGTTCTTGAGTGTTCCTCTTGTAATCTTCCAAGACTTTTCTTATATGATCATGGAATATTTACAACCATATATGTGACTATCATATGTAAGATAGGATTGTCTATTTGATTCATGGGAATTTAGTCCTTATTTTTGACAAGCTTCATTTATAAATACTTAGTCAATTGGTTTGCTAAAATGTTTTTATTATTGAATATTTTTTATGAATAAACTCCACAAAGTACTATTTTGGGGCATTGCTTTAAGGATTTCTCAAATCTTGGGATTACCGGGTTAGAGATTTTTGAAGTATTACCATCAAATTATTTCAATTTATGGATGAAGAACTCATTTAAAGTTCTTTGAAATGATCAAAACTATTTCCTCCTTTTTCTTGAGAGAAGACATGGATGCATCCTCTACTTGCATGTGATTTAGAGGGATGCATAAACGATGATGAGTATGCATATATTTTGATGTTGAATACTTCCTTAAATATTTTTTGTTGTAAATAATCTACTTGTTGCACATAAATATCATGTTTGGTTATCAAGAACCATTCCATATATAAATCAAAGAAATAAATATTTGGGGTTTGTTGTTTATCATTTTCCATAATTCAAGATATTCGAGATATAAATTTTATCCAAAGAGGAGTACCAACTCTATAAAAATGTAAGGGGATTCATATCCTCGTGTGGTTTTTGTTCAGACCCTAAGAGATCTAGACATCAATAAAAAGATAAAGAGAAATAATTTCATTATACAAATTTGGAAACAAATACACAAATCAGTTAGTTAAATAGAAATAAATTAGAAATAAAAAGAGTGGTGATGCTCAAACTCATGCACTCGGAAATTCCCTCCTTGTGAATTGAAGCTTGGGGCAACGAAGTTCAAGAAATATGCCCACTATCACCTCAGAGGCATTACTTCTATAGTTCTAGGCTAGGGTATCTACCTAAGGAGGTACTTCCTAAAGGTTAAATTGAGTCATATTATATTAAGTAAGGATGGTATGGATAAGGCCTTGGTTGACTCTGGTTGAATCCTAAAAAATGATAGCTTCAAGGTAGTTTATATTTCCCCTTCAAGGTAGCTTAATTTAGGTTTAAGGTGGTTGAAAAAATAAGAGAAACTAATGCATTTGAGGGTCAATGGGGTCATTATTTTACCTCTATGTGAACCCTAGGGTTTGAGGAGCATAATCTTGAAGATCACCCAGAGGATTACTTCTCAAGCACCACCTAGGGCTTGAATGAATTCTTCAAATCTACAAGGGAGAATCGATCCATGAGGAATCTCTCCTGGTGCTAAGAAAGATGAAATTAAATATGAGTTGGAAGAAAAAGAGAAGATCCATTACATGTCCTATCTTAATGCATGAACTAGGAACTTTAATTACCAAAGGGAAAGGTGAGATAAATTACCTTGAACCCTTCCAAGTGGATCGATGAGAACTTTTTTGGCCTTGTAGCAACCATTTTCTTCCAAGCAATCTCAAAGAAAATTTATCTAACCCTTAAAAAATTACTAGAGTCTCACAAGAAGAGAAATAGATACATAATAGATCTCAATAGCCAAGCTTGTGACCCAATGATTTCAGATGGAGGAGGAATTCTCCTTTTTATGTGAGAATCCTCCTCAATTACAATGTAAAACCATGTTCTAGATCCAAACCATGAGCTCCAAAACCATTTTCCCAACAAAATCACGGGCAAGATACAAGCAATAATAAAATAATCTAAAGATATGATCATAAGGTACAATGTCCCTCTTCGAATAGGTCAAATTCAATACAAAAACCACATGTAAGGACCAAGTAGAATCCAAGGGAGGTGTGTCCCTAAATAAAAGCAAGAATGATTTTAAGGATGGAAATTTATTTTAAAATGTAGAAACCTTGGTGAATCTTACTAATACTTCTTATGCCAACTATAAAATGTTTGGTGATAATTTTGTAAAATATTCAAATTTCTAAGGATTTTATATAGTTTGTATAAACTTTTGGCGATTTTTGAGGTAAAATAATTTTATCCTATAGAATTTGGGTGAATAATTTTTAGAGTAATGAATCTTTTTTTGGGAAAACCTTGTAAAATTAGCCCATGAGCGAAATTTAGCCCCGAAAATCATCCTTGAATAAAAGTACCAACGTCCACATAAATGGTCCAACATTTACTTTCCCCATCCAAGGAATGGTCCAAGAAGTGTAGATGGATCCCAATGCATAACACCCACTCTAAGTAATGGATCTATCCTCTTAGCAAGTAATTAATTGGTAGTGCCTAGTGACATACTTTATCACATCATAACAAAGGGGTTAGTTTTATTACTTTCCTAATTCTTACCAAGGGGAACAATGTTGACCCTTATACATGCATCAAATCCTAAGACAACCCATACTTCCTAGGTGTCTAGGTGAAAGAAAAGTGATAATGACTAATATTGATGAAAGGGGAAATGGGAATGGGTTCATGTGATGACCCTCAAAGTTTTAAACATGAACAAGTCTTATTATTCATTTAGTTATTCATCTAGATTCATTTGGATAAGAAATTTTCTTTATAATAGCCTTTTAGAGCGAGTTTAACATTGATTTTCCATCTTCGACATTGTTTCTTACTACCCCCTTAATCCTCTTTCTTTAGATGTTTAGTTTATTGAACAATTCCCATTTATTTAGATATTCATAGAAAAACCAAGTACAGGGGCATTGCTCAAGCTTAATGATTGGATTTTAACATTTCTCTTCACCTCTTGGACTTAATGGCTTTATTTACTTTACGATTTAGATTTGACCTTTCCTTTTGACCTTTGAGAATTCATACATGACCATTATAATATTTTTATGTGAATGGAATGAATGAAACGGGGAGACAGAAAGTGGTTAGCATGGATGGGATATGGATAATGGTATATAGCCTAGAAACCTAGTGATGCAAGTAAAACCAAGAGATGAAACACTTCTAAAAGAAAACATGTTCCCCAAGGTACTACGCGCCAAGTAATAAAACTATATAGTATTATGAAGTTACAAAAATACAATCATTAGGTTTTTACCACTTTACGATGAGCTAAAGGGTTGTATCATCAAGTCCAAACATGTGCCAATACATGGAATTGAAAATGAAGTAGCTGATAACCAAACCAAAACATACCATACCATAGTGCATCTATCATCTCAGGAGAGGGGATGAAAGTGAGCTACACCATAGTTGGGCTAGTATGGTCATGAATTTGGTGGAGATCAATGAAGAATTGTATCTGGATCTGGTGAATATGAGAATGATACCTCATGCAATCAATGACATGACACCCTTGCTAGGGTATCCAAACGTATCACCCCTAGAGGGGGTAACATTTGGCTCCTTCTTGGGGACATGCACTCTATGCGAGAGTGTATGATAACTACAGAATATACGCACACCTATGAAAGTGAGCTACACCATAGTTGGGATAGTATGGTCATGAATTTGGTGGAGATCAATGAAGAATTCTATCTGGATCTGGTGAATATGAGAATGATACCTCATGCAATCAATTACATGACACCCTTGCTAGGGTATCCAAAAGTGTCACCCCTAGAGGGGGTAACATTTGGCTCCTTCTTGGGGACATGTACTCTATGTGAGAGTGTATTATAACTACAAAATATCCGCACACCTATGAAAGTGAGCTACACCATAGTTGGGCTAGTATGGTCATGAATTTGGTGGAGATCAATGAAGAATTATATCTGGATCTGGTGAATATGAGAATGATACCTCATGCAATCAATGACATGACACCCTTGCTAGGGTATCCAAAAGTGTCACCCCTAGAGGGGGTAACATTTGGCTCCTTCTTGGGGACATGCACTCTATGCGAGAGTGTATGATAACTACAGAATATGCACACACCTATGACCTAGACATCATGAAATCCAGTAACTGACGGAAAATTTGGGGGCGAATATACCACCCCAGTTTGTAATATAAATACTACTTTGAAAAAATAAAAAAAATTCACTAAGTCTTAAACATGAAAGTAAAATAGAAAAATATGTGCAAGAAACTACCCTTGGGAAAATAAAATGCATCAGGAAAATCATGCAATGCAAGAAAGTAAACACACAAAACAAACATGCATGGAAAGGGAAAATGCACTCTAACTACTACTCGAAGAGATTATTCATTCCTACCCTACTGGCTAACTAAGGGATGTGGTTTCTTGGTGAAATCAAAGATCCAATGAAACCATCTCAAGAGCTCATCAATAGCTGGAAACCTTCCCTTATTTTTGGTTATTATCCAAAACAATGACATTTCAAACATTGGGTGGGTGTCAAGCAGAATCTCAATCACTCCTAAGTCCGACAACTAGACAAGGTCATATTTGTTAAGAAAAAGGCCCAAACTATACTAAAGTTGACTCACACTTCAACATAATTCCTCCATCCAAAGGTCAATGGGGTTAATATAAGAATAAAATTAGGTCAACCCATTGAATTCAATTATCAAATCATCAATAAAGAGAGGTTAGAAGGAAACTCTGACTGAGAATTATAAAGGAAAGACTGACTTAATTCCACACCTTCTTTGGTCAAATATAAGAAGGGATAACATTCATAGGTCAAAGGAAGGTAATAAGGATGAGGAAATTGTTGGGTCAAGGATTAGGAAGAGAAATGATTTGAAGGTTAGGGACATTCATAGGTCAAGGGTAAGATAGAGAACAAGGTAGAGATAAGAAAGAAAATTGAGGACACTCACAAGTCAAGGGAAATCTCTCAAGGACACAAGGTGAGGGATATTCAACATCCATAACAAATTTCTTACATCCAACCTTGTCATAAAGAGGATGCCAACTCTCAACAAATTTTTTGAAATTTTTTGAAAGTGACGATATATTTCCTTCACTAAGTTTTCCATACCAACCCATGATCTCATCCTCCATAAAATACAAGGAAAATAAAAGCATCTTCATATTAACATATTCATGGTTAATGTTGAGGTATGAAATAACATCACTAAAGGATTAAATTTGTGAAGTACATGAATCATTGGGTCCATGAAATCTTGGTATTTTATGTCTCAAATATTGATAATCATTCGAGTATCTTTAGATTCCTAAAAGAATCCAAAGGAGAAAGTAAATCTTGTAATAATCATTCAACTTCACTCTTTTCAAGTTTTAAATAATCAACTTCTTCAAAAAACTTCCTATGTGAGTCTCATCATAAGGTTCAAGCTCAACCATGTCAATTTCACTCTCATAGTCAATGTCATAAATGGGATCTCCTTCATAATATCTCGCATCCCAATCATGTGTTCTAATGTAAAACAAGCCATCCAAGTTTATAACACCTAGGGAATCATCACCTTCATGAAATGAGGAAGATTCCACCAATACTTCTTCAAAACTTACCCATTCAACATGATCAAATGATGTATCTAAAATATTCATATTATGACAAGGGGCACCATCCATTGAGTCCTCAACTTCATTTGGATAAGGAAATAATTTTTTTGGGAAATTTTCATCCTCTAAATTCTCATCCAAATTCCTAAATTCACTAGGTTTATCTTGCTCTAAGGATACTTCTACAAGCTCCTCCCTTCCCAAACTATCAAAGGATTCATTAAGAGGTCTCAAAGTTTGGGAAAAGGTACAAGTTGTCGGGTTATTATCTTCTCAAGGAAGATAAAAATTGTGGCTTTTAGCAAAACACACCTCCTCAACTTCATATTTAATTTCCTTCAACTTGTCTTACATAACCTAGACACTAAAGAGAAACCTAATATGGAATTACTACTCAAATCCTCTCCAACCATGTTCACAGATTCATTCCTATGTTGGATAGGATATTCAACATGATATATCCTATACTTTTCTCTATCCAATCTCACCAAAGTACCATCACGTATGGGAATAGTAGAATATGACAAGTCCATTTGTAAATATATTCCTAGGCGAGGAGTAAACTTCCTCGGTAGAAGCATACCCCAAGAATCTAGGATATCAGTTACAACAACATCCATGAGAATGACAACTTCCAGATCCATACTCAATATTACAACCAAATTCTTTGTTATACCAAGGAATTGTACTTCTCCCCTATCCATGTCACAAATGTTTCGGTAAGGTCTTGTTACCTTGAGGCCCGATTATTGCATAATAGTCATGGGAATAACGTTGGTTGAAGCATTGGAATCGAACACACAATTGTGCAAAAATAAGCTACCTACCTACAGGGATATATAAAATGGGTTGTGATCTCCATTCGATCCCCCTTGTCCCATTGTCTATAAAATCATAGGCATGTAATCAATGAATTCATTCCTTTCTTCACCTAGTCCCAATATTTATTTGACTTTCTTCCTTTGTGATGGAATCTTCAATAAATCTATGAAAGGGATGCTTACATGAGACTTTACAAATTAGGCTCATAGGTCAATGTTTATATAATCAAAAGTATCCTTGGACATGTATAAAACCTTAGTTGAACTCTTTGCTAGTTGATTTGATAATTCTCTTTTGCAATATCACTTTACGTTGTGGATTTAGGGTCCTCTTTGGTTGAGGGGTAGGAACACTTGGATGGGTTGGAGGGACCCAGGGTTGAGGTTGAATTTGGTTACTCCTTCTTCTATAAGTGTTCCAATCCCTCTCTCGAGTTCTCCTTTTTATTCCTTTTTGAGTGGGTTTAAAAACTAAATCTCTAGAAACAATGTCTTGGTCAATCTATTTTACCCCTTTAACTTTCTCATTAGGAGGATTAGATATTGCATTGATCACATAATGAATATCACCAACATAGTTTATTGAATTTCTCAACCCATTATTATACATTTCACTTGCTAACCTAGCAACTTCCTAGGCAACCAAACAAGTTTCCTGTTTATGTGGAAAGTTACATGGATTACACCATGGAAAGGGTGCTTCTTCTACCACATTGTTGGATTATAAGGGGTTGGGAAACTTTTGATCTTCGTAATAATGGGGTTTCTTAGGTCTGTCCCAACCACCTCACCCTCTTGGTTGAAACCTATTTTGTTGGGCCTGCTTCTCTAAGTGGGTTATCTTATTTTGCATGGCCTGGTTCTATTGTTGGAGGGTTTTAGTTTTTTTGGAAATTTTGGCCTCCATTATCTTCAAGGCATCATCTAGGAAGGTTAACATCTCATTATAAGAACAAGTTTTGTTAACCATATTCTTCTTAGGCTCAACCTTTGTTTTGGAGGAGATATCCTAGTTGGGTTTCCCAAAGGCAAACATATTTCTCTCAACCTTGATGGTAGCTTGTTGGGAAGCTATAAGGGTCTAGGGATCATGTTGTCTCAGATGAAAATATATGTCCCCATCAAATGAATCAATATATTAGATGATAATGGAGTGTTATGGGGGCTTGATGTTCTGATTCAACTTATAGACAATCTGGGTGAATTTGTTGTTGAATTCTTCCATGGTTTCATTCTCACTATTCTTATATATAGTAAGAGAATTCAAGAGAAAAAATCCATTATGCAACTCATTCACATTACTAATTCTATCAACATGCAAAGCTACGAACTAATCTAAGGCACCATCTTCTGAGGATAGGGAAAATAATCTCATCTTGACATCCTCGTGTTTTGCACCATACTTGATAGTTAGGGTTTTGAACTTTTTCCAATGATCAATTGTTGACACAACATTATTTCCCTAAAAACTTGGCAATTTCTCAATGGCCTTCTTGAGAATATCATGGGGATAGCCTTGAAAGTTGGTAAAGTTGAAAGGCTTATTTAGCTCATCAAATCAATCTCCCATGATGACCTGCATTAGTTGAACAATAACACTCTAAAAAAGGAATCAAATATCCTCAACAATGAGAGAGTCTGCGTAGTCTTGAAATATGGGATATTCCTTGACCTTACGAATTTTATAATGAAGTTACTTATTAGGTTCTTGGATCAAAGGAAGGGTGCATTGAGATGAACCCCTAGTGGAGTATTTCTTTGGCACGGGTTCAGAATGTGGATTCTCTAGATGAGTTTATCCAAAACTAATCAAAATGAATCCAAAAGATCTTAAATCAGGGAATGGACTTTGTCCCCAACAACGATGCCAAAATGTTGTTGCTCAAAATCATGCCCTGGTAAATTTCCATCATGTGAGGAGAATATTGGGGCAATGCAACAAGAAATATTCCCATTGTCACCTCAACAACCTTGCTTCTAATCTTCTAGGCTATCTAAACTAAGGAGGGATTTCTTAAAGATAAAACTAAGTCATATTGTTGTAATTAAGGAAAGTATGGATAAGGAGTTGGTCGAATCTGGTTAACTCCTTCAAAACGATATCTTCAAGGTAGGTTAAGGAAGACAACACCAAATATCGTATGCAAGGAGAAACTAATTTTGATTCAATATTTACTCACTAGAACAATGCAAATACAAACCACTTATCATAAATATTCAATAGTGATATATAACTAGAAGTGATAAGGAATGCAATTAAACAAATGAGTGGTATAGTGTCATTCATAGCGTATGCTCGTAAAGAATGGAAAACTAACATGGAAAAATCACATCAACATATTGATAATAGATTCCACACCAACACATAGATGTTAGACAATTGTAGCAATTAAGACAAGTGTATATGAATATATTATATCTCACTCACATCAAAGTTTAATCATATATTTAAATTGCAATGCAAGGTAAATGTGTTATCTATAAACAACACCAACAATTTGATAGACTTGGAACATGTCTATATCATTGAGCCCGTACACATATTATATATCCCAATTGTATTAATGTTGTGACAAAAACCCAGTATGCAATTCAAACTTAGATTTCAAATGTAGAACGCATATATGCAAAGATGCAATGTTCAAGGATATATGCATAGATTTGATCCAATTTATCTCAAAATTAAACACCAAATTGCATGCACCATTTCAGAGTTTAAATGCAGTGCACATGTATGACATAATCATGGAATTTATGTTATGTATGCATGCATAGATGGTATCATGTTTTAATTAAAGTTAAACCATGACTAGATCAATATTATAGTAACACAAGATGGGTGTGTTGTGAATGGTCTGATTGTTGTGAAGTTTTAAGATGTGATCTTATTCATAAAACATCTTCATGAAACTTATAATTTAATGAACAATACAACCAACAAATACAAAGCTTCCAATGAACAATTTGCTAGTATGGGAGCATATGCATAATTAAATCATGTTCATAAGTGCAAGTGCAATTGACAACAAATTTGGAGTAAAGATTATGACCAATTTAATGACATCAAACCATAAATATATCATGAGTATGGTAATTGTGTAGAAAAATAAATGTAATCAACATTTTAGAGATTTATCACGGTTTAAAGTCTTGATCACAATACAAAATAGATACACTATGAATGAAATAACAAGATTGCAAGTTGAACTTCACATTTCAATGCACAAGTATGAAAAAATTGCAATGCTTAGGTTAAGGTGCACAGATAGATAATTTTCGTAGAAACTATGTGAGTAAAGTAACCTAGCAAAAATTATATGTTCATATCATAATGTGAAGGAAAGTATGTAATTGTTGTACAAGGTATGACCATAGAATTTATGGTTGTCACAATATCAAAAGTTCAATCAAAATGTATCATAGATTTAAGGACTACCTTTGTCGAAAATTTATAGTATGTGATGCCAAACACATATTAACAATTATATATCAAACCTATGGATGTAATGAAGGGTTTATATCAACACATCTATTTGCACTCAACTCATGTCACAACAACCTTCACTCTGGATTATTCTTTATGAATCAACCCAATAAAATGCATGAAGAGGGTTGCAACATTGGATAGATCACAATTGTATAAAGTATGAACACATCCATAGGGTTTGACAAAAGATAGGTAGAAAATAAATATTACAAACCCTTAAATTCCAGCTAAAGATAATCATATTAAAATTGGCTAGAAAAACATTGTTAGGTAGATAATAAATGAGCTCAAAAAAGGAAAAAAAATATGAATGTGTTCATTTAGGTTTAGGGTGGTTGAAAAAATTAGAGAAACGATTTCCTTTGAGGGCCAACACAGTCACTATTTTAACTTTATGTGAAGCCTAGGGTTTGATGAGGATATTGTTGAAGATCACCTGGAGGATTACTCCTCAAAAACTACCTAGGGATTGAAATAATTCGAGGATACAAGGGAGGATTGGTCTGTGAGGGGTCTCTCCTAGTTCTAGGAAAGGTGAACTTAAAGATGAGCCAAGAAAATAGAAAGAGCCATTAGATGTCCTATCTTAATGAATGAACAAGGAACTTTAATGATCAAAGGGAAAGGTGAGATAAATTACATTGAACCCTTCCAAGTGGAACATTGAGCACTTATTTGGCCTTGTAGTGGTCATGTTCTTCCAATCAATCTCAAAGAAAATTTATCTAAACCTTAAAAAATTACTAGAAACTCACAAGAATATAAATAGATACACAATAGATCTCAATAGCCAAACTTTTCATTAATCTCCAATGATTTCAAATGAAGGAGGAATTATTCTTTTACAAGTGTGAAGCATCATCAATTATAATGTTAAACCATGTGCTAGCTCAAAACCATGAGCTCAAAAACCATTTTCCTGACAAAACCACAAGAAATATACAAGCAATAGTAAAATAATCCAATAATATGCTCACAAGGTACAATGTTCCTCTTAGAAGATGTCAAACACAATACAAAAATCACATGTAAGGACCAAGTAGAATCCAATGGAGGTGCATCCCTCAATAAAGGTGAGAACACCCACATAAATATTCTAATGTTTACTCCCCCCATCCAAGGAATGGTACAAGAAGTGTACATGGATCTGATTGCACAATACCCACTCGAAGTGATGGGTCTAGCCTCTTAGCAAGCAATTAATTGGTATTTCCTAGTGACATCCTTTATCACACCATAAAAAAGGGGTTAGCTTCAGTACTTACCTAAGTCTTACTAAGGGGAACAAAATTGACCCTTATACATGCATCAAATCCTAAGACAACCCATACTTCTTAGGTATCTAAGTGAAAGACAAGTAATAATGATTAATAATGATGAAAGGGGAAAGGGGAATGGGTTCATGTGATGACCCTCAAAGTATTAGACATGTGTAAGTCTTATTATTCATTTAATTATTCATCTAGCTTCATTTGGCTAGGAAATTTGCTTTACAATAGCCTTCTAGAGGGATATTAACAGTGAGTTTCCATCCTCGGCACTATTTCTTAGTACCCTTTTAAGCCTCTTTCTTTATATGTTCATTTTATTGAACAAGTCCCTTTTATTTAGATAGGGTATCCAAAAGTTTCACCCCTATAGGGGGTAACAAAGAGTAGATAAATCATGATGGTACACAAAATTGTTGGCACATATACAAAAGGATATGTAATACTCAATATAAAAAGTAAATTATATATATATATATCTATCTATCTATATATATATATATATATATATATATATATATATATATATATATATATATTCTAATGGAAGAAATTGTGGGAAACCCTCGAGTACTTCCCCAAATTTCATGGATGGTAAACATGGTAAATCGTCAGCTTAATTATGGGCCAAACACGGTGGGGACATCAAGTGAGGCCCGACAATATCACTAAAAGAAACAGTAGTTGGTCGGGGATTTGACCCCAAGACTTCATTCGTAATAACCACATCACTCAACCACTCGAGCTAACCCATCGGGCTTATATATATATAAAATAAATTTTAATAGATTATCAAAACTATGTAATCATTAACTATAATATAAATTAATTTACATTATCAATAATACTATGTTTCATAAAAAATTTCTAGAAATCATATATTTTATTCATGGAAGAATAAAAAATAATTATATTAATTGTCTTTGGCACTTTTGAAAGAGTACATAGTTTCTTTATCCCAAGAACAAATTAATTTCTTACATTCTCCTTTTATCCCCAATTATATTAGATATATCTCCATAGTAGATCTGAAATGTTCGACCACATAGATATCTTAAAAAAAAACATAAATTTACAGATTGATCCATTAGTAATAGAGAAAAAAAAAACCTTTAGAATATTCCTTATAATCACATAAAATTAAAAATATGATCAATCTATAATAATTTTCACTTGAGTGAGTTATAGAGAATGAAGAGGAACCTTGGACTTGAAGATAGTCCCATAAAAAACTTGGCAACATAAAAATCATTTGAATATAGATTGATCCCTTCATTAGACAAAACATTTGCAATTAAATGCAATTATTGATAGATGTGTGAGAAAGTGATATCTAAGAACAATCCTACTATTTCCTTCAAATGTGTAGCTAAATGATGAAGTGAAATTGTTGAAATAAGGTGTTCACGGTTCATCTACTTTTTCACTAACAATGAATCACCATAAACAAAAGGATTGAGAGAATTATGCCTTACTTCCAACTTTAAAAGTGTTATAAAAGCAACTAGTTCAACATAGTCATTGGTTCCTCACCCCAAATTTGCTTTTGACCAAATCCAATGTTGATCCATCTATATGTTCTTCTCCTTCATATGATTGTATAACAAATTAAAGAAATGATGTATGTAAGCTAAGTCATGGCATCGATCGTCACTTATGTAGAAGTGATACTCCTTCAATATAACTATGTTTTCTTCGTTACTATATAGCCCATGCCTATATGTGATATCAACCAGTAGGTTGACCTTCTCTAAGTGATAATATTGGATTTGAATCTCATTTTTTGGTTGAAGGGTGTAGTTCTTAGCAAAATCAACCATCGATAAGATAGTACCAATAGGAAATGTATCTTTTCATATTCTAAAATTCTCATCATGTGATTGAGCCACATGGACATGTTGAACATATTGTTGGGTATTTTCAAATAAGTCCTTGTTGAAGTCACATACTTTAATGTAAGAAGTCACCAATTATATCTCTTTTTTTTCACGCCCTTCGTCAATTTCATACGTGAAATATTTAAAGCTTTGCAAGTCAATATCCTTCCTCCGCAATTCATACTCATTGCTCACATGGATGCACTAAGAAATTCCATTCCACCACACATTGGGCATTTACCATATAAACAATATTTTTTATAGAATGTACAACCCTCTAGCCTTGTACACAATATGTTATGAATAAAGTCTCTAGATGATGTCGATGGTAATATAATTAACCATTCCTGCGCAAGGGTGTTATGAAATACATGAAAAATGTGTGTGTGTGTGTGTGTGTGTGTGTGTGTGTGTGTGTGTGTGATAATAATAACCATACAAAATGTGGTATCAACAACATGTGTTAAGAATTGTGTTTATTCAAACACCAAGGCTTGCATTTCTCCAAATATCTTTGGCTCAAGTTAAGTGCACTATGTGCATTCCTGAATCTCTCATACAATTTTATTTGTATCATGTCAAGAAAGTGTTTAATGTGGGGTTTGCAATCCCTAGAGCCCCTTCTTAATTTTAGTACATCTTTTTGATTGGAATAATTCCTAGTGTTCTCAAGCCAGAAAGTCTATACTAGTTCCTTAACTACTCCAATTAACTTCATCTCAAAATCAGGTAGCCTACTAGTGAAGGCCCACAAATGTATTTGGCCACATGTATTGAAGCTATATCAACTATTATAATACTTTCGAAGGGTTTTGATATTGCATTTCATGAGATGAGAGGTTTGTTTGAGAAAACGATGTTTTCTTGTGATATTCCTAACAATTGATTGTGACAAGACACCTCGGGTTGCATTATGGTCTTTAGAACGAGTTTTCTTACCATTTTTTTGAAAATCATCCACAAGGTTTCTAACAATATGATGAGTTGTTTCTAAACTTTTAACTTTTTTGATGCCTAAAATTATCTTAACAACAATCAACCTCCTAGATTTTAATAAAGACAAGAATAATTGACATTTAGTTGCATGAGATTTTTGTTCAAAATAGTATTTAATAACTTTATATGAATGCTAACAAATAGTTTGGTTAGGTAACTTACCTTTAAGTGATGTTGTATCATTTTCATCTACCTGGATATTTTTAGGGGTTCTTTGCCACACATTACTCAGTCTAGGTAGTGATGATGGACCCATATTCTGGCACTCTTGACCTATTTGTTGTGAAGTTACAAACCTAACAGTTCTTTCCCCTTCAATCACTTGTGGATCAATTATGGGAGTAGAGTGGACATGCACATGACTAGTTTATAGAACGTCTAATTGTCCAAAAAGAGGTTGCACCACAATAAATTCTTCACTAGAAGGTTGTGCACCAATTGTCTCTCTAATTTCATCCATTGTGTAATTATCTCCAAACAAATCCATCATCATCTAGTCATCTACAAAAACTTGTCTTCATGAAATAGTCATCTAAGGTTCACTAGAGGTATGAACTGGATTGACCTCTATTGAAATCATGCACTTTTCTTATGTTGATGGGGGATAAACAAAAATGGCATCTATTGCACTAGAATTTAGATTTCCCTCTACTAAACCTTGCGTTTTGTCATACCTAACCTAGCCTTTTCTATTTCTTCGATTACATTTTCAATGGGTTTTTATTTCCTTGAAAACTTTCTACCTCGATTACATAGGTTCCCCCTATTTGAAGAGAACAATTTCCTTCCAAGTACACCAAAAGACTAAAAGTGTCTTCCAAGTACACCAAAAGACTAAAACTGCCTTCCAAAAGTTCTTTTCCAATTATACAACAAGAAAAGAAATTCCTTCCAAGTACACAGAAAGACCAAAAGTGCCTTCCAATTATACAACAAGACAATAAATGCCTTTCAAGTACACCAAAAGACCAAAAGTTCCTTCCAAAAATTGCCTTCCAATTATACAAGACAAGAAATGCCTTCCAATTATACAACAAGAAAAGAAACGTCTTCGAAGTACACCAAAAGATAAAACGTGCCTTCCAAAGTTGCCTTACAATTATACAAAAGGACAATAAATTACTTCCAAGTACACCAAAAGACCAAAAGTGCCTTCCAAAACTTTCCTTCCAATTATACAACAAGACAAGAAATTCCTTCCAAGAACACCAAAATACCAAAATTTACTTCCAAAATTTTCCTTCCAATTATACAATAAGATAAGAAATGCCTTCCAATCCACCTTCGATAAAATGGGCTTAGATTGATCGCCCAAAAATCCCTTTGGATGAGAACACTTACATTGTTCATCTTGTTAATCCCTCAATTCCACCTTGGCATTATTAAAGGCTTTGGACTACTTTAAGGTAGGGCACAAATCCATGCTCCAGAAGTGACTTTGTGTGGGATTGGACACCACAAGACCAAAAGTTCCTTCCAAAACTTGCCTTCCAATTATACAAAAAGAAAAGAAATTCCTTCCAATTATACATCAAGAAAAAAAATTCCTTCCAAGTACACCAAAATACCAAAAGTTCCTTTGAATTATACAACAAGGATATAAATTCCTTCCAAGTACACCAGAAGGCCAAAACTACCTTCCAAAACTTTCCTTCCAATTATACAACAATACAATCAATGCCTTCCAATGATACAATAATACAAGAAACGACTTCCAAGTACACCAAAATACCAAAAGTGCCTTCTAAAAGTTGCCTTTTAATTGTACAACAAGACAATAAATGCCTTCCAAGTACACTACAGGACCAAAAGTGTCTTCCAAAACTTTCCTTCCACTTATAAAACAAGACAAGAAATTCCTTCCAAGTACACCAAAAGTGCCTTAAAAAATTGTCTTTCAATTATACAACAAGACAAGAAATGTCTTCCAAGTATACCACAATACCAAAAGTTCCTTCCAATTATACAACAATACAATAAGTACACCAAAAGGCCAAAAGTTCTTTCCAAACGTTTCCTTCCAATTATACAACAAGAAAAGAAATGCCTTCCAAGTACACCACAAGACCAATGTTGAACTTATGCTTATACTGAGAGGGGGGTGAATCAGTATAAGATTATTTTTACTTTGTTTAACCATTCATCAATAATTCATTAGATGAGAAACAATAATCACTTATAAACTCAAATCACATTGCACAAATTTTAACATGGAAACCCAATTGGGAGAAAACCATAAAACTTATATTTATAAATTCATGTAGGCACCAACCTGTTGAAGACACCAATCCCCTCAAATGAGAACCAACTCAGGAACAAACGTAGGCACTTTTATAGCATGGTTTGTAGTTAGGGTAAAAAATGGATGAAAGGATACCAAACTAGTGTAACTGAACCAATCCCACCCATTATCACCTCGATGGGAAGGTTTTTTCTATTTAGGGAGGTAAGGCCCAGGGGAGATGTCTTCGATGACCTATGGTTTTGAGAAGGAAAAAGGTTTAGCAAGGCTAAATGATAATAATCTCCCACACAAGTCACCACCTAATCATAAAGTCTGGCTTATAGACAATAAAGATAACCGAAAGTAATAACCAAGAAGAGTACCTACCCGAGACAAAGAAACAATAAACTATATGTGCAAGCTTGCTTGTTGGTTAGTACTTCATATAATCAATGAATTTTTTGATAATAAGCAATTGAGAAATAGTACTTTGTAATGATTGTACAATAACAATGATTACAATATTACTTCTCAATAAATGCTAAAGAAACTTGGCATTCAATGTATCAATATTAACACTTCATAAACAATGCCTTAACCAACCATTCAATTTCTTTAAAAGTAAAACGAAAGCTGCACAAAGGTGTTTATAGCATAAGAAAATGACGACAACAATAGGGTTAGTAGGGTTAGTTTAGGCTAGGGTTAGTAAGAGTTAGACTTTGTTCAAGGTATTTGGTTGTTTGTATGATCAAGGTGCTCAACACAATGGAGGTCTTAGATTAGAGCCTTATTAGGGAAAATGGAGTCAAGAAGGGCTACAAATGTTGAAGGGTCATGATGATAGTAATAGGGTTAGAGACAAGAGGGTTTGGTGTCAAAGTGTCACTAAAGTGAGGCTTTAATAGTTCAAACCCTGGGGGAGATGTCTCACTAGGGTGTAGATGACCTAGGCCTAGTGTGTCTTCCTCCTTCTCTAGCTCAGAAAGACAAATTTTAATGGCTAGCTTAATATGGCTAAAGACAAGAGGGTTAAATGTTGAGGTGTTGCTAAAGCAAGGCCTCAACAATGAAACCCTACGGGGAAAGGATCACTAAAGTGTAGAATAGCTAGGCCTTAGTTCTTTATCCTCCTTCTTCAACTCATTGACAAGAACAAGATGGCTAGGCTTGAAGACTAAGACTAGAGTGTTGCAATGGCAAGGCTCTATCTTACTTCAGCAAATCAAATGGCTCATTTACTTGATAGGGACATCAAACAAGGACCATTAACATGTGATTGTCACCTAGGGTTTTAAATTAGCAAGTGATAATAACAAAATGAAAATAAGCAATACTACAACCATTCAATCAAGAAGTTTTGTAGAAATTTACTCACATTTAACCAAGAAATCACATGGCCATACCCTAGTTGTAAACCTTCCACCAAGATAAATGCCAAAAATAGCCAAAAGAAGCTTCCTTCAACAAGTGCGCCTTAGAATTTCATCCCAAACCCTACAATAGGGCACAAATTTTAGACCTGACTAATGAGTGAGTCAAAGATGATGAAAATATGAAGGTAAAAACCCTCAATATATAGCATACCAATGACCTAAATTACATTTTAGGTCATAAAAAGGCCGACAAGGCCAAAATACCAAAATCATATTGTTTTACATAAAAAGTCTTAAATTAAAACTCTAATCAAGAAATAGTGAGACGTCATCCCCTTTTTAGGATGACATTAGCCCCTTTTAGGGAAAATTCAGCCTCTTGGAGCAAAACGTTAGCCTTCCTTGGGATTCTCCAAGCTGCCACATGTGCCAAAACTACCATATCTGCCTCCCAAAACGTCCATATTGTTGGGTGATGTCATGGGCATCCTGGGATACGTCACGGGCCCTCCAAGGCCAACGTTCCTATGGAGAGGGCTCAACCCCCCTAGGTACAGGTATGATAAGCTGCCTATGGTGGATTCTTCTGCTCTTCCCCGGTATAAACTCTTTGCCCTGTCTCTGCCCCCTACTGGGGTCTCAACATCCATATTGTGGGATCTTCATCCCCATGGAAGTCTGAAATGATCATCTCCCCATGTGTACCTATCCAACATGGTACTTGTCCATCGAGCATGATCCTACACATCAACAACTACGCCCTTCAGGGGCTCATAAGTCACAGGGATCATAGCAATGTCAATCACATATCATCATCAATATTATTACACATCTGCATAGAACCCTTTTACCCCAGTCTAGTGCTCAAAGACATCATACAAGTCTACAATGCAAGTTTGGAGGAAGTGACAAGACATCCTATTGGGTTAGTCTCTATTGGAAAACAGGGATGATTTTAAGGATGTAAATTTATTTTTAAATGTAGAAACCTTATCGAATCTTACTAATCCTTCATATTCCAACTATAAATGTTTGGCGATATTTTTGTAAAAATATTCAAATTTCTAAGGATTTTCTATAGTTTTTATAAAATTTTGGCGATTTTTAACTTAAAATAATTGTATCCTATAGAATTTTGGTGAATCATTTTTATAATAGCGAATCTCTTTTTTGGAAAAACCATGGAAAATTAGCCCACAAGAGAAATTTATCCCCTAAAATCACCCTTGCTAGAAAAGGGATGTTTCTGGAAAGGATTAAATCCAAGTCATGTAAATGAGTGAGGTGGATGGGGATGCCTGGGAAAAAGTTGCAGTGATAGTAGCGATGGATTACCAGTGGGTGCCTTTGTGGTCCTGTCATGGATGCAATGTTTCCAATCCCATTCATGCCTTTTATCTTCATTCTTTTTCTTCCAAGATGCTAGTCAAAGGACACTGCCCTGGCTTGGTGACCAGTGGTGGCAATGTTAGCCACAAGCATTTCATGGAAATGAAAGGTTGCACGTGATGAGACCCACTTTCTCTTGGGCATGCATCCAAGAGCCACTACCCTAGCATGGTAACCAGCTTCTATTAGTGTCATACTGCTACGTACCCATGGACCTAATAGGTTGGCTCATGATGAGGCCCCCTATCCTCTGAATAGGTCTTGTTTTATTATTTTTATCTTTTTTATTGTTTTTTTATTTCAAGAAGTTAGTCAAGGGACATTCCCCTGGCGTGGTGACCAAATTCTAGTAATGTCATACCTCTAGATGCTCATGGACCTAATAGGTTGGCTTGTGATGATACCCCCTATCCTCTAACTAGGTCTTGTCTTTATTGTTTTTTATCTTTTTTATTTCTTTTTTATTTCAAGAATCTAGTCAAGCGACACTACCCTGGCTTGGTGACCAGATGTGGAAATGTTACCCACAAGTAATTTCATGGAAATGAGAAGGCTGGCTCGTGATGAGACCCCCTTTCTCTTGGGCATGCAGCCAAGAGCCACTACCCTAACATGGTAACCAACTTATATTAGTGTCATACTGCTACGTACCCATGGACCTAATAGGTTGGCTCGTGATGAGACCCCCTATCCTCTGACTAGGTCTTGTTTTATTATTTTATTGGGTCACTCTTGTTTCTTGTTGAGAATCCTTTTACTACATTCTCAGGGATCCTTGGGCGAAGCATCTCAAGGTTTTATTTTAGGCTTTTATCTTTTGCCAACTTGTTTTTACCTTCTAGGCCTTTAGCCCCTTCTTCCCACAAGGCAAGGTGCAACCCTTAAATGACTGGCCAACCCAATGCTCGGACCAGTGTAATGGGGTGTATGAGAGGGAAGAAAGATGAAAAAGTGGTAATATGACAGGAGCAAACGATGAATTTTCAGAAATCCCCCTAGTGGCAACACAAAACCTATGGGCACAAGCTTACTAGGGCATCCTGTCATTCCCCCCAGACATTGTCAAGTGGACAATTATAAGATCCAAGCATTTGTTAGAAACAAAAGGAATTAAATGCACATATTCAAAGGTTTTGAGGATCATAGTGACACATACCATGATACCTGGACTCATTACCTCATGGAGCAAGAACCATCTTTGATACAGGACCAAGATGAAGGTGATGGATGTTCCTGCTGCTGACAAAGTTGAGGAAAAAGGGAGAAAATATGGGCCCTACAGGGCCATCCTCAAGTCGATATGGATTTCGGTACTCCATGTCTAGGACCTGTGGGCCTTGAGACATAATCTCCTATTTATCCCCAAAAGTGGGGGATAACATCTGGCTCCAACTCGGGACATGTGTTCACCGTAGAGCGCATGAGAACCTCAATATCTCTAGCATAACTTGTAACCTGCTTGATCTCAATAGAAATAATGAGTGATCATTTTGGGTGGTGATATCACCCCAGTCCACACACATATATATAAGACTGAAGTAAAAACAATCATATGTACAAGTGAGAAAGAAAACTACTCTAGTATGCAATGCAACGGTATATACAATGAATGCAAAATGCCTATCTACTTACATGTACTTACCTGTTGGTTGGATGTTAGGTGTAGTCAAACAACCAGTGAAACCAGTCCAATGATGTCCCACAATACTTGCCTTTGTGCTTCATCATGAACCAAAACAATGATAAGTTAAGCACAAAAATAACATGGGTTAGAAAGTGTATCATATCATCGAAAACCATAAAATCTAACTCATGAAGGCGGGTGGGAGGGATAAAATCATGCCAAGACATTCTATGAGGAGATTTCTCAATCCACTTCAGGAAGGGATTGTGAAAAATCAAAGGTTCAGAAGACTAACTCAAAATGTCTGCAAGCTGGCTACCTACGACGTTCTCACAATCTAAAACCCTGGGAGGGATCGACAATGATCTAGTAAATGACTAGAAAAATCTTAAGGAGAAGTTGAAACATGGAGATAATAGACTCAAACTTGTAGTATTTAACCAACCCTTGGACTCTAGGGTTTTCCCCAGATGACACTCAAAATCATACTTTCCAACTACACCTCTAAAGACACAACAAAGCAAAGTAATCAGAGGTGGTTGAGGAGAGTAGTGGAAAGGGTCCTTCTTCGAGCAAACAATGTCCTCACTTCTATTAAGACTTGAGAACAATGGTGGTTGAGAATCATCTTTATGGAAATGACCCATGTTCTCAGAGGAGTACTCATCAAAACGCTCAAGGTGAGATTGGAAAACATCAGGAAAACAAAGTACTGAGTCATCCATGGGTTTTTGAAGAGTATGGGTAAAAATCTCATCTCCTTGTTGCCACTGGTCAAGAGTAACCTGTTGTGGTAATTGTAAATGAAACACTTGGAAATGACTCTCAATGTCATAGATGGGTTTCATATCATAACCAACTACATCCCACCTACGTCTCCAAACATGTATGATCTCATCAATGTTATCAACGACATCACTATTTGTTTCATAACATGTAGGATTTGAAGCATTCAAGGACTCATTTATCTCCTCCTTATCTCCCCCATAATAAAGTAGAGTATCATAAAAATATTGGGGAGGGGGGTAACTCACTGTTTCTTCTTGTGCAGGGGATTTAAGGACTTGGGTGTATTCAACATGTGTTATTGTTTCATCCTCATGAACTATCCCTTCGTCTTCAATTGTACAACAAGGAAAATCCACTTCGTTCAAGGCTTCCATTTCTCCTTCATTTTCTAAATCATGGAACAAGGTATCATTGGAATCCTGAAAAGGAAAGAAACTAACCTCATCGTCCTTTTGTTGTGTAGGAGGAAATGGTTCATGGAAAACTTCATCAGAGGGAGGATCGCATGTTGATACTTCATCATTTTTCTTAGGTTCCAGCTCCTCAACCATGTCATCATTCTTCTAGTCAAAAACTTGTTCCCTTCTTTCTTGTGAATGAACAGTAAAGGCTTCAAGGGAAACTAGTTTTTTCATATTGAGAGTGTCTGAGGTATCTTCATTGATTTTTGTCCATAAAGAGGAAAAGTGTTTTTCTTTGGATAAGGAGATATTTACCTTGATTCACATGGCCATGTTATATTCTTATGTGAGTGTTTTTGGACCCTTTTTATTTAGGAGGAAGCTCAAATGCCCCAAAAATGCATTGGTAAATAGATACACGAGGTACTTGTCTTCCAGACAAAGGCTTCTAGGAATATAGTATAGCAACATCTGAAACCTAACCCCAAAGGCTCTGACAGTCTCATCCTCAGTTTGTCTTATGTATTTGAATCCTTTAATTGATAATTGGATATCTTCCAATTTCATGCCCCAACTCATGAGAAAGGTTTCTTCTAACTGGTCCATAGATGTGATGCTAGTGGCTGGAAGATTATCATACCATCATCTAGAATTTCCATGCAGAGTGGAAGAGAAGAGTTTCATTAACAATTCTTCAGCATCATCAATGACAGGGTGGAGCTGAAAGAAAGCCCAAAAATTACTCATGTGATAGTCGGGTCTTTCTCCATCAATTCCAGTGAATCTAGGGAGCCATTTTTCATACTTCAAGGGCATTTGTCTAGGAAAACCTGGGATTTTACTCATGTATAAAGGCTTGTAGTTTCTTGGATCCCATTGTGAAGTCATATTTGGCTTCATCATCAATGGAGTCGCCAGATAATTTTCTTGAAACTATCAAAAGATAAGGGAAAACTCCCTAAGTGGAGTCATGAGGTAATCTTGTAAGATAGAGACTCTAGAGGCAAGGCTTACTGAAAAGTGTATTCTCGAGGAGAATTGACTCAGTGTTCTACGACAACGGCATCAAAATTTTATCGCACAGTTTGTAGTTAGGGTAAAAGAGGGATGAAAGGATACCAAACTGGTGTAACTGAACGAATCCCACCCACTGTCACCTCGATGGGAAAGGTCTTTCTGTTTAGGGAGGTAAGGCCCAGGGGAGACGTCCTCGGTGACCTGGGGTTTTGAGAAGGCAAAAGGTTTAGCAAGGATAAATGATAATAAACCCCCTCACAAGTCACCACCCGATCATAAACTTCGTCTTATAGCCAATAAAGATAACTGAAAGTAATAACCAAGAAGAGTACTTTCCTATGACAAAGCAACAAGAAACTATATATGCAAGCTTGCTTGTTGGTTAGTACTTCATATAATCAATGAATTTTATGATAATAAGAAATTGAGCAATAGCATTGATGAAGTAAATTAAGTATTGTACAACAGAAATGATTATAATATTACTTCTCAATAAATGCTAAATAAAACTGGCATTCAATGTATCAATATCAACACTTCATAAACAATGCCTTAACCAACCATTCATTTGCTTTAAAAGTAAAACGAAAGTTGCACAAAGGTGTTTATAGCATAAGAAGATGACGACATCAATAGGGTTAGTAGGGTTAGTTTAGGCTAGGTTTAGTAAGAGTTAGACTTTGTTCAAGGTATTTGGTTATTTGTATGATCAAGGTGCTCAACACAATGGAGGTCTTAGATTAGTGCCTTATTAGGGAAAATAGAGTCAAGAAGGGCTACAAATGTTGAAGGGTCGTGATGATAGTAATAGGGTTAGAGAAAAGAGGGTTTGGTGTCAAAGTGTCGCTAAAGTGAGGCTTTAACAGGTCAAACCCTAGGGGAGACGGCTCACTAGGGTGTAGATGACCTAGGCCCTAGTGCGTCTTGCTCCTTCTCTAGCTCAGAAAGAAAAATTTGAATGGCTAGCTTAATATGGCTGAAGACAAGAGGGTTAAATGTTGATGTGTTGCTAAAAAAAGGCCTCAATAATGAAACCCTAGGGGGAAAGGCTCACTAAAGTGTAGAATAATTAGGCCTTAGTGCTTTCTCCTCCTTCTTCAACTCATTGACAAGAACAAGACGGCTAGGCTTGAAGACTAAGACTAGAGTGTTGCAATGGCAAGGCTCTATCTTACTTCAACAAATCAAATGGCTCATTTACTTGATAGGGACATCAGACAAGGACCTTTAACATGTTCTTGTCACCTAGGGTTTTGAATCAACAAGTTATAATAACAAAATACAAATACTACAACCATTCAATCAAGAAGTTTTGCAGAAATTTATTCACATTTAACCAAGAAATCACATGGCCATACCCTAGTTGTAAACCTTCCACCAAGATAAATGCCAAAAATAGCCAAAACAAGCTTCCTTCAACAAGTACGCCTTAGAATTTCAGCCCAAACCCTAGAATATGGCACAAATTTTAGACCTGACTAATGAGTGAGTCAAAGATGATGAAAATATGAAGGTAAAAACTCTCAATATATAGCATACCAATGACCTAAATTACATTTTAGGTCATAAAAAGGCCGACAAGGCCAAAATACCAAAATCATACTGTTTTATATTAAAAGTCATAAATTAAAACCCTAATCAAGCAATAGTGAGACATCATCCCCTTTCTAGGGTGACGTTAGCCCATTTTAGGGCAAATGTTTCATCCCTGAACAAATTGTTAGCCCTCCTTGGGCTTCTCCAAGTTGCAACACATGCCAAAAATGCCATATCTACCTCCCAAAATGTCCATACTGTTGGGTGACATCACAGGAATCCTAGGAGATGTCTTGGGCCTTCCAAGAACAATGTTCCTGTGGAGAGGGCTCAACCCCCTTAGGTAGAGGCCTGCTTAGCTGCCTCAGGTGGATTCTTCTGCTCTTCCATGGTACAAATGCTCTGCCCTGTCTCTACCCCCTGTTGGGGTCTCAACATCCATCTGGTGGGCTCTTCAGCCCCATGGAAGTCTGAAATGATCATCTCCCCATGTGTACTTGTCCAACATGGTACATGTCCATCGGGCATGATCCTATGCATCAACGAATACTCCCTCTAGGGGCTCATAAGTCACAGGGATCATAGAAATGCCAATCACATCTCATCATCAAAATTATTAAACATGTGCATAGAACCCTTTTACCCCAGTCTAGTGCTCAAAGACATCATACAAGTTTGAAATGCAAGTTTGGAGGAAGTGACATGACGTCCTATTGGCCTAGCGTCTACTAGAAAAGGGATGCTTATGGAAAGGATTAAATCCAAGTCATGTAAATGGGTGAGGTGGATGGGGATGACTGGGAAAAAGGTGCAGTGATAGCAAGGATGGCTTGCCGATGGGTGCCTCCGTGGAGGGTGAGATGAACCTGTCATGGATGCAATGTTTCCAAGCCCATTCATGCCTTTTATCTTCATTCTTTTTCTTCCAAGACACTAGTCAAAGGACACTACCATGGCTTGGTGACTTGTGGTGGAAATGTTAGCCACAAGCATTTCACGGAAATGAAAGGTTGCCTCATGATGAGACCCCCTTTCTCTTGGCCCACCAAGAGCCACTACCCTAGCGTGGTGACCAAATGTTGGTAGTGTCATACCGTTAGATGCTCATGTACCTAATAGGTTGGCTTGTGATGAGACCCCCTATCCTCTAACCAAATCTTGTCTTTATTTTTTTTAATATTTTTTATTGCTTTTTTCTTTCAAGAAGCTATTCAAGGGATACTGCCCTGGCTTGGTGACCATATGTAGCAATGTTACCCACAAGTACTTTCACAGAAATGAGAAGGTTGTCTCGTGATGAGACCCCCTTTCTCTTGTCCATGTAGCCAAGAGACACAACCCTGGCATGGTAACCAACGGCTAGTAGTGTCATACTGCTAGGTACCTATGGACCTAATAGGTTGGCTCATGATGAGACCCCCTATCCTCTGACTAGGTCTTATTTTATTATTTTATTGGGTCCCTCTTGTTTTTTGTTGAGAAGCCTTTTAATGCTTTCTCGGGGATCCCTGGGTGAAGCATCTCGAGGTTTTATTTTACGGTTTTATCTTTTGCCAGCCTGCTTTTACCTTCTGGGCCTTTAGCCCCTTCTTCCCACAAGGCAAGGTGCAACCCTTAAATGATTGGCCAACCCAATTCCTAGACCAATCTAATGGGGTATATGAGTGGGAAGTAAGATGAAAAAGTGGTAATATGATGGGAGCAAACAATGAATTTTCATGAATCCCCCAGTGGAAACTCAAAACCTATGGGTACATGCTTACTATGACATCTTATCGTTCCCCCTAGACATGGTCAAGTGGACAAGTATAATATCCAAGCATTTGTTAGAAACAAACTAAATTAAATGCACATATTCAAAGTTTTTGAGGATCAAAGTGACACATACCATGATACCCGGACTCATTACCTCATGGAGCAAGAACCATCTCTGATACAGGACCAAACCGAAGGTGATGGATGTTGTTGTTGCTGACAAAGTGGTGGAAAAAGGGAGAAACATGGGCCCTCCAGGGCCATGCTCAAGTCAATTTGTCTCTCGGTACTCCATGTCTAGTACCTGTGGGCCTCGAGACATAATATCCTAGTTATCCCCAAAAGTGGGGGATAACATCTGGCTCCAACTCGGGGACATGTGCACACTGTAGAGCGCATGAGAACCTCAGCATCTCTGGCATAACCTGTAACCTGCTTGATATCAATAGAAATCATTAGTGATCATTTGGGGTGGTGATATCACCCCAGTCCACACACACATATATAAGACTGAACTAAAAACAATCATATGCACAAGTGAGAAAGAAAACTACTCTAGTATGCAATGCAACAGTATATACAATGGATGCAAAATGCCTATCTACTTACCCGTTGGCTTGATGTTAGGTGTAGTCAAACGACCAGTGAAACTAGTCCATCGATGTCCCACAATACATGCCTTTGTGCTTCATCATGAACCAAAATAGTGATAAGTTAAGCACAAAAATAACATGGGTTACAAAGTGTATCATTTATGTTCTAAGGCTTTTGTGACCATTGTTTTGATGAGAAAGTTCTTTTGGATTTATCGCATAGGTCTTTTTATTTTTGACGTTTCGGACCAAACTAGTGTGGTCCATCATCAGGAAAACGTTTGTGAGAAATGAAGGAAGAAGGATATAACATGGGTATAAATACTTGAAAAGTTGTTATAAGGAGCCAACTTATTATTAAAAATGAAATCAAAAATTATTAAACTTAAGAAACTATATTTGTTTGTTTAATAATTATTTATTTGTTTGTTTAATAATTATTTATTTGTTAGTTTATTAATTATTTATTTATTTTTATTTAATAAGAGCCGACTAGAATTTTTTTTTATAAATTAATATCTAGAATTATTCATATTGGCTAGGGTAGGGATCCAATTTTGACTAATTTTCCATCCATCATCTTTGTTTTGTCACGTAAACTTCTCGTTCTTCACACTACTCTAGAAAATATCATCCAACCACCTCTTTGGGCACGAATAGATGCGTGCTCCTCCCTAAAAACTGCGAAATTTGAAGAAAAACAACACAACAAATTTACTCGACTAGAAAACACCTAGAAACAGGTACAGATGAACAGAATGCATGGATTGCCTCCTCACCAAAATGGACACTCTGCACATACGCTCCACGATAACATCGAAACTCCTTCTTTTAGCATAATTAACACTGCCCAAAAGAACAACTTAAATAATATTATAAATAGACTTATGATATTTAATAATAAAATTAATCTTCAAGCCAAAAATAACACATTCGTTATCCAAAACAGTAACCACGCTAACCTAGAAAACAATAATAATAGCATTAACATAAACAATAATAACTACAATCTCCGAAAATCCCCAAGCAACACAAGTATAAACAATACTAATTATTCTGGTGCGGGCTCAGACAATTCCAATAACAGTCGCGACAGTGACCAAAACAGTTCCCGCGCAAACTCTGTAAATAACAGTAATACCCATGCCAAAAACAATAACCCTCACACCTCCATTGCTCAACAAACAAATCAGAATTCTAACTACAATAATAATAACTACACTCTTACAGGCATTTGTGATAACAAACCAAATTGTTTTGACACACGTATAACAAATTTTGATAAAAAACGCAACAATGATAGCTACAACAGTCTTGATGAACCCAGCTCCGCTGTTAGCATTAACCCCCTCACCTCCATCATACAAAAAACAAACCCTGATATCACAAATATTAGGAATAATAATATCAACAACGCCCTTATAATGAATAATAACCACAACGCTAAATTCCATTGTAATAAAGAACCAAATAGTAATGACAACAAAAATTTTGAAGCAATTAATCTACCCAACACCGACATGATTTGCAATAATATCGTGTACCCAAATCTTGTCCTCAATATATCCAACAAAAATAGTAAACAAGCTAAAAACTTTGAACGTAAGACTAACCAGGTCAAAACCATTGTACCCAAAAATTTAGTTATCAACCTATCAACCCATCCCATCAATGATTACACTATTAAAATACTAGAAAAAGGTCTTAACTTTGCCATTGCCCCCCGCAAAATTCCTATTGAAGATATCTTATGTAGCATTGAAAATAGTATTAAAAACCTCTCAGATAACGTTAAAGATGAAATCAGACAAGACTGCTCAGTAATTCTCCGTAGAGTAAAACCACCAAAGAGCAATATCACCAAAGAAGAAATTTTGGCTCTAAAATCCCTAAACAATAACAAGAATTTAGTGGTTCTAAAAGCAGACAAAGGTGGGGTTGTTGTTGTTATGAATAAGGAAAACTACATTGAAAAAATGTTCGATCACCTCAATAATAGTGGAAGTTATAAGAAACTTAATAAAAACCCCTTAAATAAGATTGTAAAGGAAGTTTCCAATTCCATTAAATTAAGCAACATAAAAGATGATGATAAAAAGAAATTGCTTGTTAGCTGCCCCTCCACCCCTAGGATATATGGACTTCCTAAAATTCATAAGGAAGGATCCCCTCTTAGACCCATCGTCAACACAATAGGCAACCCTACTTATCAACTTGCAAAATACCTAGCTCATAAACTCAAACCCTTAGTCAGAAACACTAGCTCCTTTGTTAAAGACTCCTCTTTCTTTGTAAACAAGATCAAAAACATTAAATTGGACAAGGATGACATCCTCGTTAGCTTTGATGTTGTTTCTCTCTTCACTAAAATTCCCATTGACGGAGCAATGAAAGTCATCAAAAACATCACTGACCTAGGTACTGCCAACTTAGTTGAGCTTTGTTTGAATTCCACTTTATTTAGTTTCCAAGGCGACGTTTATGAACAAACCTGTGGGGTTGCTATGGGATCCCCCCTCTCTCCCATCATAGCCAATTTATTCATGGAAGATTTGGAAAACAATGCCCTAATCTCCTCACCCTTCAAACCTAAATACTGGAATAGGTTTGTTGATGNTACCTTTGTCATCTGGCCCCATGGTTGTGACAAATTATATGAATTTGTGACTCACCTTAATAAACAATCCGATCACATCAAGTTCACTATGGAGGTTGAAAATAATGGTAGTCTTCCTTTTCTAGATGTCAAAGTCACAAAAAGACCTGATGGATCCTTATCCCATCAAGTTTATAGGAAGAAAACTCACACTGAACAATACCTTCATGCCGATTCCCATCATCACCCTTCCCAAAAACTAGGTGTTCTAAACACCTTAGCCACTAGAGCCTTCAGAATTTCTGATGATGAACATCTAGAGGAAGAGAAAAATCACCTCCTCAATGTTTTTAAAAATAATGGCTATAAAAAACATCAGATAATGAAATCCTTTCAAAATGCCACTAAAACACCTAGGAATAAAGAACAAACAAATAATGATGTGTCTAAGGTTTACTTACCCTACATACAAGGGACAACAGGCAAGCTTGCTAGGATTTTGAAGAATAAAAACATTGGGGCAACTTTCAAACCCTTAAACACTATTAGGAATTCCCTTAGGTCAGTCAAAGACTTTGTTGATCCCATCGAACAAAAAGGTGTCTATATGATCCCGTGCTCGTGTGGTAAACAATACATAGGAGAAATAGGTCGTTCCTTTAGAATTAGGATTCAAGAACATGCATCTGACATCAAACACAATCGCACTCGTCCCTCAGCTCTCGTAGAACATTCAGACAAAACTAAACATCACATTTGTATTGAAGACTCCAAAATTCTTGCCAAGATAGATCACTATCCCAATAGAAAATTCAGAGAAGCAATCGAAATTGAAAAACAACCTAACAATCTAAACAGAGATGATGGATGGAAAATTAGTCAAAATTGGATCCCTACCCTAGCCAATATTAATAATTCTAGATATTAATTTATAAAAAAAAAATCCAGTCGACTCTTATTAAATAAAAAATTAATAAACAAACAAATAAATAATTATTAAACAAACAAATATAGTTTCTTAAGTTTTATAATTTTTGATTTAATTTTTAATAATAAGTCGGCTCCTTATAACAACTTTTCAAGTATTTATACACCTATTATATCCTTCTTCCTTCATTTCTCACAAACGTTTTCCTGATGATGGACCACACTAGTTTGGTCTGAAACGTCGAAAATAAAAAAAAACTTATGCGATAAATCTGAAAGAACTTTCTGATCAAAAGTGTATCATATCAGAAACCATAAAATCTAACTCATGAAGGCAGGTGGGAGGGATAAAATCATGCCAAGTCATTCTTTGAGGAAATTTCTCAATCCACTTCATGAAGGGATCGTGAAAAATCAAAGGTTCATAAGACTAACTCAAAAGGACTGCAAGTTGGCTACCTACGACGTTCTCACAATCTAAAACCCTAGGAGGGATCGACAATGATCTAGTAAATGACTGGCAAATTCTTAAGGGAAAGTTGAAACACTGAGATAACAGACTCAAACTTGTAGTATTTAACCAACCCTTGGACTCTAGGGTTTTCTCTAGAGGACACTAAAAATCATACTTCCCAACTAAACCTCTAAAGACACAACAAAGCAAATTAATTAGAGGTGGCTGAGAAGAGTAGTGGCAAGGGTCCTTCTTCGAGAAAACAATGTCCTCACTTCTATTAAGACTTGAGCGCAGTGGTGGTTGAGAATCATATTCATGGAAAGGACCCATGTGCTTAGAGGAGTACTCATCAAAACTCTCAAGGTGAGACTGGAAAACATCAGGAAAAAAAAGTACTGGGTCATCCTTGGGTGTTTGAAGAGTATGGGTAAAAATCTCATCTCCTTGTTGCCACTGGTCAAGAGTAACCTGTTGTGGTAATTGTAAAGGAAACACTTGGAAATGACTCTCAATGTCATAGATGGGATTTGCATCATAACCAAATACATCCCACCTACGTCTCCCAACATGTATGAACTCATCAATGTTATCAACGATGTCACTATCTGTATCATAACATGCAGGATTTGAAGCATTCACAGACTCATTTATCTCCTCCTTATCTCCCCCATCATAAAGTAGAGTATCATCAAAATCTTGGGGAGGGAGGTAACTCATTGTTTCTTCTTGTGCAGGGGCTTTGAGGAATTGGGTGTCTTCAACATGTGTTATTGTTTCATCCTCATGAACTGTACCTTCGTCTTCAGTTGTACAACAAAGAAAATCCACTTCGTTCAAGGCTTCCATTTCTCCTTCATTTTCTAAATCATGGAACAAGGTGTCATTGGAATCCTAAAAAGGAAAGAAACTAACCTCATCATCCTTTTGTTGTGCAGGAGGAAATGGTTCATGGATGGCTTCATCAAAGGGAGGAGTGAAGGTTGATACTTCATCATTTTTCTTAGGCTCCAACTCCTCAGCAATGTCTTCATTCTGTTGGTCAAAAACTTGTTCCCTTGTTTCTTGTGAATCAATAGTAAAGGCTTCAAGGGAAACTAGTTTTTACATACTGAGAGTGTCCTGTCCAAGGTATCTTCATTGATTTTGTTCCATAGAGAGGAAAAAAAAAATTCTTTGGACAAGGAGAGATTTACCTCAATTTGCATGGCCATGTTATATGCTTATGTGAGTGTTTTTGGACCCTTTTTATTTAGGAGGAAGATCAAATACCCCAGAGGTGTATTGGTAAAGAGATACA
Source organism: Picea engelmannii (assembly GCA_009831015.1). NCBI lineage: Eukaryota > Viridiplantae > Streptophyta > Pinopsida > Pinales > Pinaceae > Picea > Picea engelmannii. Next base: position 1,089,005 of record ML781520.1, on the reverse strand, counting down.
TAAGGTACTTGTCTTCCAGACAATGGCTTCTAGGAAACTGGTATAGAAACATCTGAAACCTAACCCCGAAGGCTCTGACAGTCTCATCCTCAATTTGTCTTATGTATTCGAGTCCTTTAAGTAATAATTGGATATCTTCAAGTTTCATGCCCCAACACATGAGAAAGGTTTCTTCTAACTGGTCCATAGATGTGATGCTAGCGATTGGAAGATTATCATACCATCTTCTATCATTTCCATGCAGAGTGGGAGAGAAAAGTTTCATTACCAAGTCTTCAGCATCATCACTGATAGGGTGGAGTTGAAAGAAAGCCCAAAAATTACTCATGTGATAGTCGGGTCTTTCTCCATCACTTCCAGTGAATCTAGGGAGCCATTTTTCATACTTCGAGGGAATTTGTCTAGGAAAACTCAGAATTTTACTCATGTCTAAAGGCTTGTAGTTTCTCGGATCCCATTGTGAATTCATAGTTGGCTTTGTCATCAATGGATTCGCCAGATAATTTTCTTGAAACTATAAAAATATAAGGGAAAACACCCTAAGTGGAGTCGCCAGGTAAGCTTGTAAGATAGAGACTCTAGAGGCAAGCCTTACCGAAAAGTCTCATCTTATGGATAATTGACTCATTGTTCCCCGACTATGGTGCCAAAATGTTATCACATAGTTTGTAGTTAGGGTAAAAGAGGGATGAAAGGACACCAAACTAGTGTAACTGAACCAATCCCACCCATTGTCGTCTTGATGGGAAGGTTCTTTCTGTTTAGGAAAAAGGTTCTTTCTGTGACCTGGGATTTTGAGAAGGAAAAAGGTTTAGCAAGGCTAAATGATAATAATCCCCCTCACAAGTCACCACCGAATTAGAAATTTCGGCTTATAACCAATAAAGATAACCGAAAGTAATAACCAAGAAGAGTACCTGCCCGAGACAAAGCAACAAGAAACTATATGTGCAAGCTTGCTTCCTGGTTAGTACTTCATATAATCAATGACATTTATGATAATAAGAAATTGAGCAATAGTATTGATGAAGTAAATTAATGATTGTAGAATGGAAATGATTACAATATTACTTCTCAATAAATGCTAAAGAAACTCGGCATTCAATGTATCAATATCAACACTTCATAAACAATGCCTTAACCAACCATTCAATTGCTTTAAAAGTAAAACGAAAGCTGCACAAAGGTGTTTATAGCATAAGAAGATGACGACAACAATAGGGTTAGTATATTTAGTTTGGGCTATGGTTAGAAAGAGTTAGACTTTGTTCAAGGTATTGGGTTGTTTGTATGATCAAGGTGCTCAACACAATGGAGGTCTTAGATTAGTGCCTTATTAGGGAAAATGGAGTCAATAAGGGCTACGAATGTTAAAGGGTCGTGATGATAGTAATAGGGTTAGAGACAAGAGGGTTTGGTGTCAATGTGTCGCTAAAGTGAGGCTTTAACAGGTCAAACCCTAGGGGAGACGACTCAGTAGGGTGTACATGACCTAGGCCCTAGTGCGTCTTCCTCCTTCTCTAGCTCAGAAAGACAAGTTTTAATGGATAGATTAATATGGCTGAATACAAGAGGGTTAAATGTTGATGTGTTGCTAAAGCAAGGCCTCAACAATGAAACCCTAGGGGCAAAGGCTCACTAAAGTGTAGAATAGCTAGGCCTCAGTTCTTTCTCCTCCTTCGTCAACTCATTGACAAGAAGAAGATGGCTAGGCTTGAAGACTAAGACTAGAGTGTTGCAATGGTGAGGCTCTATCTTACTTCAACAAATCAAATGGCTCATTTACTTGATAGGAACATGAGAAAAGGACCTTTAACATGTGCTTATCACCTAGGGTTTTAAATCAACAAGTTATAATAACAAATGCAAATAAACAATACTGCAACCATTCAATCAAGGAGTTTTGCATAAATTTACTCACATTTAACCAAGAAATCACATGGCCATACCCTATTTGTAAACCTTCCACCAAGATAAATGCCAAAAATAGCCAAAACAAGCTTCCTTCAATAAGTGCGCCTTAGAATTTCAGCCCAAACCCTAGAATAGGGTGCAAATTTTAGACCTCACTAATGAGTGAGTCAAAGATGATGAAAATATGAAGGTAAAAACCCTCAATATATAGCATACCAATGACCTAAATTACATTTTAGGTCATAAAAAGGTTGACAAGGCCAAAATACCAAAATCATATTGTTTTACATTAAAAGTCTTAAATTAAAACCCTAATCAAGCAATAGTGAGACACCATCCCCTTTATAGAGTGAAGTTAGCCCCTTTTAGGGAAAATGCATCTTCCTGGAGAAAAACATTAGCCCTCCTTAAGCTTCTCCAAGCTGCCACACATGCCAAAACTGCCATATCTGCCTCCCAAAATGCCCATACTATTGGGTCACATCATGGGCATCCTGGGAGACGTCATGGGCATCCTGAAAGACATCTTGGGCCTTCCAAGGCCAACTTTCCTATGGAGAGGGCTCAACCCCCCTAGGTAAAGGTCTTCTCAGTTGCCTCTAATGGATTCTTCTGCTCTTCCCTGGTACAAATGCTATGCCCTATATCTACCCCCTTCTGGGGTCTCAACATCCATCTGGTGAGCTCTTTAGCCCCATGGAAGTTCAAACTGATCATCTCCCCATGTGTACCTATCCAACATGGTACCTGTTCATCGTGCATGACCCTACATATCAACAACTACGCCCTCCAGGGGTTCATAAGTCACAGTGATCATAGCAATGTCAATCAAATCTCATCATCAATATTATTAAACATGTGCATAGAACCCTTTTACCCCAGTCCAATGCTCAAAGACATCATACAAGTCTGAAATGAAAGTTTGGAGGAAGTGACAGGACGTCCTATTGGGCTAGTGTCTACTGGAAAATGAATGTTTCTGGAAAGGATTAAATCCAAGTCATGTAAATGGGTGAGGTGGATAGGGATGCCTAGGAAAAAGGTGCAGTGATAGCATGGATGGCTTACCAGTGGGGGCCTCTGTGGAGGGTGAGCTGCAGCTGTCATGGATGCAATGTTTCTAAGCCCATTCATGCCTTTTATCTTCATTCTTTTTTTTCCAAGACGCTAGTCAAAGGAAACTGCCCTGACTTGGTGACCAATGGTGGAAATGTTAGCCACAAGCATTTCACAAAAATGAAAGGTTGGCTCGTGATGAGACCCCTTTTCTCTTGGCTATGCCACCAAGAGCCACTACTTTAGCATGGTGACCAGATGCTAGTAGTTTCATACTGCTAGATGCTCATGGACCTAATGGGCTGTCTTGTGATGAGATCCCCTATCCTCTAACCAAGTCTTGTCTTTATTCCTTTTTATCTTTTTTATTGCTTTTTTTCTTTCAAGAAGCTAGTCAAGGGACACTGCCCTGGCTTGGTGACGAGATGTGGCAATGTTACCCACAAGTACTTTCACGGAAATGAGAAGGTTGGCTCATGATGAGACCCCCTTTCTCTTGGCCATGCAACCAGGAGACACTACCCTGGCGTGGTAACCAGCTACTAGTAGTATCATACTACTAGGTACCCATGGACCTAATAGGATGGCTCGTGATGAGACCCCCTATCCTCTGACTAGGCCTTGTTTTATTATTTTATTGGGTCCCTCTTATTTCTTGCTGAGAATCCTTTTACTACTTTCTCGAGGATCCCTGGGCGAAGCATCTCGAGGTTTATTTTAGGATTTTATCTTTTTCCATCTTGCTTTTACCTTCTGGGCCTTTAGCCCCTTCTTCCCACAAGGCAAGGTGCAACCCTTAAATGATTGGCCAACCCAATTCTTGGACCAGTGTAATGGGATGTATGAGTGGGAAGCAATATGAAAAAGTGGTAATATGACGGGAACAGACAATGACTTGCAGAAATCCTCCCAGTGGCAACTCAAAACCTATGGGCACAGGCTTACTAGGGCATCATGTCATTCCCACCAGACATGGTCAAGTGCACAAGTATAAGATCCAAGCATTTGTTAGAAACAAAAGGAATTAAATGCACAAATTCAAAGGTTTTGAGGATCAGAGTGACACATACCATGATACCCGGACTCATTACCTCATTGAGAAAGAACCATCTCTGATATAGGACCAAGTCGAAGGTGATGGATGTTGTTGTTGTTGACAAAGTGGAGGAAAAAGGAAGAAAATATGGGCCCTCCAGGGCCATGATCAAGTTGATCTGGCTCTCGGTACTCCATGTCTAGGACCTGTGGGCCTTGCGACATAATCTCCTAGTTATCCCCAAAAGTGGGGGATAATAGGCACCAACCTACTAGAGACACCAACCCCCTCACACGAGCACCAAATCAACAAGATATTGTGTAGGAACTAACCTACCAGAGACACCAATCTCCTCAGCTGAGCACCAACTTAGTAAGACATTTTAAGAGACCAATATAATATATTCATACACAGAGTACTTTTGACTTCACCTACATGATAATTCATACTAAGGAAAACCCTAGTCACATTTAGCCTTCATGTCCTAGTTAACCTCATAGCATCATTCTTAGAATATGATCCCAGACTATAGCATCACAACCTTAAATAAATTCACATTGGAGCATCATAGACCTCCATTCCTTTATAGTGCACCTTAGGAACTAGAAAAACCCAAGAAAACTCCTCAAACTTCTCTTGCACACCTTTAGATCCCAAAAAGACACTCCATCTCCTTTAACGCCTCTTACATCTCTTATGTGCACCTCAAACTTGATCTCTTTCTTAGATTCTCTTCAAATTCACCCATCTATCATGTATTTATAGTATTTCTATCCTCACTTTCAAGGTCGACCTGTATAGACTGGCTAAGCTGACCTAAATTTTGTGGATGGGTTGTCGGACAGAAAAATCCATATCTCCTCATTCCTAGTGATTTAGAGGGAATATCATATACTATTGGAAAGTTCTCAGAATAAGATTTCCAACCATATAAATTATTCTACCATTTGATCTAGGTATATAGGGTAAAAATTCCTTCAGAGATAGGGTATCTAAATTGAGCATCAAAAATCCAAAAATAATGTTTCCAACAATATCCATCTTGCAATATTTATCTTGGACATCTATAGTCTCCACTTGTCTTTGACATCAATGAAAACAATATTTCCAACAATCTCCCCCTTTGTCATTGATGGAAACCCTTAGTGAATTCAGATACTCCCCCTATCTGCAACTTTCCTTGTGTTTACAAATATTCCTCTATCTACAACTTCTCCCCCTTTGACATCAATGGAAAATGGATACTCCCCCTAAGATTTTTCTTCCCTTTACTGAAGAGATGAGAGGGATATCACTCTCAACTTTTGTTCCATACAACATTTTTCTTCTTTGACTTCATCGAGTATGTATACATCACTTGAGGTTTTGTTTGCGTTTTCCACTAATTTTCCTGAAGCTTCTTTCCTTATCCCACACCCTTTAGAATGAAATGTGAGGTTGTAACCTTGATCACACATTTGACTGAAACTTGGAATGTTATTCTTTAACCCTTCAACATACAAGGCATTTTATGTCTTAGTCTTTCCATTATCAAGACTAACAGTACCTTTTCCAACTATCCTTACAGAACCATTATCTCCAAAAGTAACACTATCTCATTTTTCTTCTTTATAGATGATAAACTTGGTTTGGTCCCCTATCATGTGTTTAGAACATCAACTGTTAATCTATCATTTGTTCACTCTATTTTGAGCATAAAGTGCAAGTCCACAATCTTCCTTCTTATGTTCTTCTTGCTTCCTTTTCCACACCTTTGTGTATTCTTCTCTATGCTTGGAAAGAACATTTTTTCCCTCTTCATTATGTTACTTCTACATTCATGTGTTATGTTCCCATATTTATTTCACTTATAACATTCGGAATTTTAATCAAGTAGGGGAGAAAAGGAATTGTAGTTTATATCAACAAACCCATGAGAACTTCTAGTTTTTCTTCTTACATAATCAATATTTGTGGTTTTATAAGAACCCGTATTTATAACTCTCACATGATCAGTTCCTGCATAATCTCTACAATATGTTGCTTCATGGCCAAAACTATCTCAAGAAAAACAATAGCCAAGAAATATATTTTGGTATCGGTTTGTGAAAAGTCTTCTTGGTGGAACAACTCTTCTGAACCCATTCTTGTGGTAAGAAGAATATTTATGTTGGTCATAATTTCCTTTCATGTTGTTGCTTTCATTGTTGATGGATCCTTTGAGAATATTGGCATAGATTTTAGGATTTTCTTCATTTTCCTTTTATGATGGCTTTGTGACCTTAGTGCTTGCATATCCCTCAGGGTTCTTTTGTTTTTCATCGTATCCAACACTTTTCTTGATAAATGGTGACCTCTAAAAACTAAGAATATTATCTAATATTTTGGTACTCTTTCCAAACTTCAAGCTTCTATTCAACTGATCAATTTTTTTTTTCTGTATTTTCTTTCTTAAGGAAACAATTTTAGCCTCTAGATTCTCACAATTTTCTTCCTTTTCTTTTAGTTGGCTTCTAAACATTTCTTCTATCAGTTTGTCCTCTTCTAGTTGAGACTTCAAGATGATAACTTTATTCTTTATTTCTTCAATATCATGATCCTAGTTTTCATATTTCTGCAATTTATCTTTATTCTTTCTATTCTATCTATTTCTTCTAAGGAACTAACGAGTTCTGCTTCAAGATTTGCTTCCCCATCAATGTATTCTTCTTCTTCTTCTTTTTATTTCTTACTATATTCATTTTATTTATCAGTAGACTTTGTATCCATGGCTATGAAGAGGAATTATTCTTTGTCCATATCAGAAACATATCCATCACTTTCTTAAGATGAGTTATTGTCCTCTCTAGAGTAAAAACTATTCTTCTTAGTATATTTTCCTCTTTTGTGTCTATAAGGTTTGCTTATATTGTTATGTTCTTCTTTAACATTATTTTCCTCATCATCACTGGCTTCCCTTTTTTCATATGCACATTTAGCAGCAAAATTCCCTACTCTACCACAATTAAAACATATGAAGGGTAGCTTACCTTTTTTGTTTTCTAGATCCTCTTTTTATCTTTCTCACAAATTGCACTTCTTCTATATATCATTCATGGTTGGAAAAATTACAGAATTTGTGTCCTTTTGTCTTCATTGAGGCTTTGATAGTTTCTTCCTTCCATGTTGGGTTTTCTTTTTTTGTCCTCATCTCATATGCAGTGAGAATCTCATGCAACTCATCCATCGTTAGTTTCTCTAGATCCTTCATTTATTCAATGGAAAAGAACTTGGCATAGAATATCAAGGGGAGATATATCAACACCTTTTTCATAATCATTGTCTCTTCAACCTTCTCACCAAGTCCTCTGATGGTGTTGACAATTTCATCCACTTAAAGGAAATAGGCTGAAACATTTTCTTCATCTTTCATTTTCAAACTATCGAACTATATTCTATAAGTTTGGAGATTTTCCTTCTTCACCTTGTCATATACTTCATAGATGTTTTGAGTTTGTCCCAAATTTATTTTTTCAATTCACAATGCACCACCTTGACAAACTCAGATTCTGATAGACTACACAAGATGGGATTCATGGATTTTGCATTATGTTCACTAGGCTTCTTCCCAGTCGCATCTATTGGTGGAGTTGTTAGGGCTGTATAACCATTCACAACTATTTTCCAAATATCAAATCTAAGATCCATTATAATATAAGTTTGCATCCTTATACTCCATAATGCATAATTTGTTCCATCAAACAACGGACCCATGTTTGTGAAGAAACCTTCTTGCTAACCATGTGTTCTCCTGAGATGTACCTTCTAGTGGGTAGACTATTTCTGAAGGAACTTTCTCTAAAACCAATTTTTGAACTCATGCTTATACTGAGAGGGGGGGTTGAATCAATATAAGATCATTTTTACTTTATTTAACCATTCATTAGTTGAGAAACAATAATCACTTATAAAATTAAATCAAAATGCACAAAGTTTAACGTGGAAACCCAATTGGGAGAAAATCATAAAACTTATATTTATAAATTCATGTATGCACCAACCTACTATTAAAATATTTACAAGCACCAATCCGTTGGAGACACCAATCCCCTCACTTGAGCACCAAATTATCAATACATGTAGGAACCAACCTATTGTTTCAATATTTGCAGGCATCAATCTACTGGAGACACCAATCCCCTCACTTGAGCACCAAATCAACAAGATATTGTGTAGGAACCAACCTACTAGAGACACCAATCTCCTCAGCTGAGAACCAACTTAATAAGACTTGTATAGACACCAATCCAAGATATTCATACACATAGTACTTATGACTTCACTTGCATTCTTCATACTTCAGAAAACCCTAGTCACATTTAGCCTTCATGTCCTAGAAAACCTCATAGCATTATTCTTAGAATATGATCCTAGACAACAACATCACAAACTAAAAAAAATGCACACTTCAGAATCACAGACCTTCAATCCTTTATAGTGCACCTTAACAACAAGAAAACCCCAAGAAAACTCCTCATACTTCTCTTGCACACCTTTAGATCCAAAAACGACACCCCAACTCCTTTAACACCCTTCATATCTCTTTTTCACACCTCAAACTTGATCTCTTGCTTAGATGCTCTTCAAATTCACACATGTATCCTATAGTTATAGTATTTCAATCCTAAATTTCAAGGCCAACCTATAAAGACTGGTTGAGTTGACCTAAATTTTATGGTTGGGTTGTCAGACGAAAAAAATCATATATCCTCATTCCTTGGGATTTATAGGGAATTCCATATACTATTGGAAAGGTCTTGAAATAATATTTCCAACCAATAACCTATTCTCCCATTTTAGCTAAGTATATCAGGCAAAAATTCCTTCAAAGATAGGGTATCCAAACTGAGCATCAAAAATCCAAAAACAATGTTTCCAACAATCTCCATGTTGCAATATTTATCTTGGACATATGTAGTCTCCCCCTGTATTTGACATCAATTAAAACAAAATTTCCAACAACCAAAAGTTCCTTCCAATTATACAACAAGAGAAGAAATCCATTCTAATTATACAACAAGACAAGAAATGCTTTCCAAGTACACCAAAAGTGCCTTCCAATATTTGTGTTCCAATTATACAACAAGAAAACAAATTCCTTCCAAGTACACCATAATACAAAAAGCTCCTTCCAATTATACAACAAGACAAGAAATGCCTTCCAATTACACCAAAAGACCAAAAGTACCTTCCAAAACTTTCCTTCCAATTATGCAACAAGACAAGAAATGCCTTCCAATTATACAACAAGATAAGAAATGCCTCACAAGTACAACAAAAGACCAAAATTTCCTTCCAAAACTTGTCTTCCAATTATACAACAAGACATAATTTTCTTTCCAAATACACAACAAGAAAAAAATTTGTTTTCCACTCGAAATTGTTTTCCAATTACACAATTTTTCCTACCAATTACACAACAAGACAAAAAAATTCTTTCCAGTGACACTAAAAAACAAAAAACTTGTTTGTTGTTGTTGTTTTTGCATGCATATGTTGGGATGGTGTCACACTTTTGGGAAAGAAAGAGAATGATCATTGTTCCTTCCTCATATTTTTATCCAGCAAGAGTGCACACATGTTCCAAGAATGCGTGCACACTCCTGTTGGATACTAATACGAGGATGGCACAAGGCTTGACCTCAATTTTTTTCTCATAAGAGAATGTGAATGCTCTTAATGCAATAGAAAAAAAAATTGTTATATGGCCCATATAACTTTGGGAATAAACATGTGGAGGGGTTTGGGGACAACTAGGACCTAGGGGATTATAATTGAAAGTTATTTGAGGTATATGGTAGTGGTTAGAGCACTAGGATTAAGGTGTATAGGTTGAGGCCCCCCCAAGGAGTGGTATGGCCATAGGGAACTTAGATATCGGGTGTGAAGGGGGTTAAGGGTTGTGTATAGGTGGGGGCCTAGGGTTAGATGAGGTAGGGTTCAAGTGGAGGTAGGTTCCTAGGCATAGAGGGGGATAGTGGTCAAGTAGAGGTAGGGGCCCAAGGGTAGATAGGGC
>ML781520.1:1066656-1076724 GCA_009831015.1 Picea engelmannii | reverse complement strand
AGAGAGAGGGAAAGTTAGAGAGGGAGGGGGGGAGATAGGGGTATAGGGGGGTAGAAGGAGAGAGAGACAAATAGGGTGAAAAGAGAGAGACAAGGGGGGGGAGTGAGTGAGAGAAAGGGAGTGGGATACAGAGTGAGGGGTATATGTAGGAGAGAGAGAAAGAGAGGGGGGGATATAGTAGGGGAGAGAGATAGAGGGAAACAAGGAAATAAAGAGAGAGGAGAAAAGAGGGGGAGAGATCAAGTGATAAAGAGAGAGAGAGAAGGGAGAGAGGTAGTTAGAGAGAGATAGGGGAGAGAGGTAAAGAGAGAGAAAGATGGAAGGAGAGAGAAAGAGAGAGGGAAATAAATAGAAACTTAGACATAAGAGCACGTGCATGTCCCAAAAATCTGTGTGTGTTCTTAGAGCATGTACACATTCCTAGAGTGCATGTGTATTCCTAGAGCATGTGTGCATTCCTAGAGTGCATGCATGTTCTTATTTTTATCACATGAACTTGTCAGAGTCCTGTGTGTTTGTGGTTTCTACCTAAGTCTGTAATTTTTCCCTGTCTCTATCCTTTTCGCAGACCAAGTCTTAATTTTTCCCCTTCAATCAGCAAAGTCGTTTTTGTTTTCCCCTTTGTGTTTGAGCACTCATCTCCTTGGCCTCTGTCACTGATCCTTTTGTCTTCCCAAACCCACAACCATTTTTCCAAATCCTTGATCGTGCAGGCCGCATCCATGAACACAAAGCACAACTTTCTTAACAATCTATTTAAGGATTAAAGCATAAGAATAAGGCCATTTTAATCTTTCAACGGTGAAGATTCCAAGAATAGTCCATATCAGTGGCTCGCAGGTGTTCGGGAGTGAAAAATTGCGTGAAGTATAGTGCCAGATCAAAAGGCCCCGAAGTGAATACGAATCATTGATCTTAAAGGGAACAGGTGGCATTCAATCCAAGCCTTCAGGGAAATGAGCTTCGGGAGATTTAAAATGAGAAGTGCTTAGAAGCCTGAAAACCCAAAGTCTCAAAGCGTCAAATTTTCCAAAGTTTCCTAAGTGGTTGAAAGCCCGAAGTTCGGAAGGCTCAAAATGGATCTGAGTCATTGATCAACAAGAGCCACATGTCGTCAGATCCATAACTCTGGAGAATTTTCTTGGAGAAAATAAAGTTTGACTATTGAAAGGCCCGAAGGCCGATCCGTGAAGAAAATATCGGTCATTGTTTTGAAAGGGAATATCTGATCCATTGATTTGGAGGGGGAGAATTTGAGTTGTTGATCATGAAGCCTCATCCAGGATCATGATATCGATGGCCACAGTCCATTACGGGAACGCAACATTCTCGGACGATAATTTTCTTGAGCGGTCCCACAATTGAAACCATGGTAATTCAAGAGCGATACGTGGTGAAGGGAGATGGATTGCTGGCCCAAAAGCGGTCTAAATCCAAACCACCTTTGAGCGGCCCTGCAATCACGTGCTCATATAACATCTTATCCAAGAGCAGTGTGTGGTCGTCCCCTGAGCATTAATCCACGTCGCAATCCTGAGAAAAGGTACTTAATGGAAATGGGGGCGGTAGTTGAGACCTCGTCTCACCCCATAAATGAAAAACATGCAGAGAGCGGTCGCGAATGAAGAGTGTCAATCTGAAGCTTCCTTATGGACAAATTTTCCTGTAAAGCACATAATTGCACCTGGCTCGCATCTAACATGAGGAGGCCTCCACAGGCTGACAGAGTAGGCGTCGACTGGAAAATTTGAATGTAGGGGTTCAATCACATTCTTGGTGGTTGCATCATTTTTAGTATATATAGGCAGTTTTGATATTTTTTTAAGGTTGATGGTTGAGTAGTGCTCCTGTATTGTAAACTTTTGATGAAGAACTTTGGTTCTCTAGTTATGTATTTGTTTTTGAGACATCTTGGTTAATCTAAGTCATCTTTCTTACTCCATCTTATTTGCCTCTGATGCTAAGAGAGTTCATGTTTGATTGATTCACATGGATTGTTGTAATTGTATTATGATAAATGTTTGATTATAGTACTATTATGATTTCTTTCAGCTTCCTTGAAATTTGAATCCAAGAGGACCTTGTGTTTAAGTTTTTCCTCCTTAGGTTGCTGGAAAATCTGATGTTCACGAAAGACCTCCGCACTCTCCTCACCAAATTCTTCCCTCTATTCACCCTTACTCCAACTTAATCACTGAATTTAATTAAGACCTCACCCGCATGTGCATACCGGTACAGGTTTCTGAGTTAAAACAATACCATCTTGAGTCTATGCCCATTTGACCTCTTTAAAACCAACATGTGACATAAAACTATGATGGGTATTGGGATTACCTCCAACGCAATCTAGAGGTGACTTCTAGTGCTAACATTTTTGGCACCGTTGTTGGGGAATGAATTGAATACTTTTCCCTGTTATAGAATGACAACGAGCTTATGATTCTGAAGGTGCATCAGACATCAAAACCATTGAAGATTGAAACTTGCACCTGACGACTCCACAATCGAAGACTCCACTGGGGAGGATCCCGTTGACAGAAAGATGACCATACTGAAGGGGAAGACGGGGTATCAGTTTATGAGCTTTATTCATGAAATAATGTTCTTGTTTATGAGCTCATTTCTCTCTTTCTCTTCACATATAAAGAGGATTATCCTCTGCTTTTTCTATTCAGATGATAATAGGCCTTCCTTTATTTATCCATCCTTGGAAGAAGAAAACATGCCCTCTTCTTGTTTTGTAGATACCGATCTCGTGTCTTCACCTCTGCCTATTCATAAAAGTGAGATCTGTATTACATCTCCTCTTGAAATTGATCACCCTTGTAGCCCTAAGGAGGTTGAAAATAATTCACAGTCTTCTCAAATCTCGTTACCCTTCGTTATTCATGTCAAGCCTTGCCATCAACTTGTTAATCCTCATGATCATCCCACTACTTTTCAAATTAAAATAAAAAATAAGTTTTTTAAACCTCTGAGGTTTCCATATCGCCTTAACCCTTATCCTCTTGATTCCTTTGAGTATCTTCCTCGGTTTTCTAGAGAAGACCATGTTACAGCCGAGAGGCACTCAGAGGCATTTGAGAACTTTGTTGCTCAATTCGAGATTATTCATGAGGATGTTACCATGAGTTTGTTCTCACATTCTTTGTCTGGAGATGTTGTTGTGTGGTTTAGATGTCTGGAAGTCGGTTCTATTGGCTCTTGGACCAAGCTATGCCATGCATTTTTAAAGTGTTGAGGTGAGAACAAGTCCTTTGATCAATATTGGTTTGACTTTAATGCCTTAAGGAGAGGGGAAGAGGAAGCCTTGGATGTCTTCAACATGAGGTTTTACAGTGTTTATCATAGTATGCCTATGGAGATCAGACCCATAGAGACTGTTGCCATGGTGTACTATGTCATGGCTCAGCATCCAGAGCTGGTCCTTCTCCTAAGAGAGAGGAAATATTCATCGTTAAGACACCTATTTGAAGATGTTGAAGAAGTCGAAGAGAACATCAGGGCTAGAAAGGGGGTTCATATGCAATCATATCATGAAAAATTGCATGTGCCTAAGGAAGAAGAATGTCATCATGTTTCAGATTCTGAGCAAGAAGATATTGATTATGAATCAGAGCTAGAACAACAACAAGGAAAATAGACTGCAATTGTTGATGATCGAGAGTTTTTTTCGAAGGAGAAAGGAGGTCATTTATTTGCAAGCAAAGAGGCATTTACAGAGGAGTAGCCTGGTCCTCTAAAGTAGCCAGAATACTGTCACGTTATTCATGATCCCATGGCCATATACATGGAATTGTATGTTTCAGATTTTCTGAAATTTTCAAATCACATTATTTCACCAATACTCACAAGTGAGTATGGTTTTATGAAGGATTTCCAAGAATACACTATAGATCCTTTTCCTTTATTCCTTAAGGAAAGGCATTGGGTGGAAATCAACCATCCTAGACCTGCAAAAGACACAGAGAAACATGTTAAAGAGGAGCTATGTGGGTAGTTTACCTCCTGTCCAGGACCTGTAAACGAGCAAATACCATATGGGATCAGTCGACTTGTATCAGCTCTCTACCCACCTAAGAACATCGAACGATGGGTGAGCCACAATGAAGGACAAGAATTAATTTCTTTCCAGTTGATATCCCCTAATTATAAAAAAATTTGACCCTGTGGGGCTATATATGGAGATGTGTTTTCCAAAAGCATTGGAACCTGCAGAATTATTCATCTTATCATCATTTGGGGGTATGGTCAGTGTTCCAAGCCATGTTCTCGTTATGTTGTCTTACCTCCCTAGATTTTTAAGGATCATATGCAATGAAGTGAAGAAGAGTTATATTACCAGACAATCTGGGTGGCTATGGTGGAAGTTTTATTTCACCTAGCACGTTGTAAAAGTCGGTTAGCCTAGGATTGCACATAAATAAGCTCTTTCTGGAGCATGTGTGTTTTTTTTCCTTTTTATAAGTAGAATAGTGTACATGTCGGCCTTCGGCGAAATGTTTTTATAAGTGACTCCATAACCCAACAACTAAGGCACTGGAACTACTTGTTCTTGGCAGCTTGCAGGGAGCATGCCATCCCCTGTGGAGCCAAATGTTATCACATGAAATTGTCAGAGTCCTTTGGGTTTGTGGTTTCTACCTAAGTCTGTATTTTTTCCCTGTCTCTATCCTTTTCGTAGACCAAGTCTTACTTTTTCCCCTTCAGTCGGCAAAGTCATTTTTGTTTTCCCCTTTGAGTTTGAGCACTCATCTCCTTAGCCTCTGTCACTGATCCTTATGTCTTCCCAAACCCATAGCCAGTTGTCCAAATCCTTGATTGTGCAGGTCGTAGCCATGAACACAAAGCACATCTTTCTTAACAGTCTGTTTCAAGATTGAAGCATAAATACAAGGCAGTTTTAATCTTTCAGTGGCGAAGATTCCATGAACAGTCCAGATCAGGGGCTCATGGATGTTCGAGAGTGAAAACTTGCGTGAAGTATAGCGCCAGAGAAAAAGGCCCCGAAGTGAATATGAATCGTTGTTATTAAAGGGGACAGGTGGCAGTTGATCCAAGCCTTCGGGGAAATGAGCTTCGGGAGATTTAAAATGAGAAATGCTTAGAAGCCTAAAAGCCCAAAGTCCCGAAGCGTTGAATTTTTCAAAGTTGTCTAAGTGGCCGAAGGCCCGAAGTCTCGAAGGCCCAAAATGGATCTGAGCCATTGATCAAAAAGAGCCATGTGTTGTCACATCCCTAGCTCCAGAGAATTTTCTTGGAGCAAATAAAGTTTGACTATTGAAAGGCCCGAAGGCCGATCTGCGAAGCAAATCTCTGTCGTTGTTTTGAAAGGGAAGATCTGATCCATTGATTTGGAGGGGGCATATTTGATCCATTGATCATGAAGCCTCATCCAATATCATGATATCGATGACCACAGTCCATTGCGCGAACACAACATGCTCGAACGATAATTTTCTTGAGCGGTCCTGCAATTGAAACCATGGTAAGTCAAGAGCGATACGTGGCGAAGGGAGATGGAGATTGGGCCCAAAAGAGGTCTAAATCCAAACCACCTTTGAGCGGCCCTGCAATTACGTGCACATATAAAATCCTATCCAAGAGAAGTGTGTGGTCGTCCCCTGATCATTAAGTCGCGTCGCAATCCCGAGAAAAGGTAGTTAATGGAAATGGGGGCGACAGTTGAGACCTCATCTCATACCATAAATGGAAAACATGCAGAGAGCGGTCGTGAAGGAGGACTGTTAATATGAAGCTTCCTTATGGATAGATTTTCCTGTAAAGCACATAACTACATCGGGCTTGCATCTGACATGAGGAGGCATGCAAAGGTTGATAGAGTAGGCGTCAACTGGAAACTTTGAATGCAGGGATCCGATCACATTCCTGGTGGTTGCAACATTTTTAGTATATATAGGTAGTTTTGATATTTTGTTAAGGTCGATGGTTGAGCATCGCTCTCATATTGTAAACTTTTGATGAAGAACTTTGGTTCCTTGGTTATGTATTTGTTTTTGAGACATCTTGGTTAATCTAAGTCATCTTTCTTACTCCATCTTATTTTCCTCTGATGCTGAGAGAGTTCATGTTTTATTGATTCACATGGATTGTTGTAATTGTATTATGATAAATGTTTGATTATAGTACTATTATGATTTCTTTTAGCTTCCTTGAAATTTGAATCCAAGAGGACCTTGTGTTTAAGTTTTTCCTCCTTAGGCTGCTAGAAAATTTGATGTTTACGGTAGACCTCTACACTCTCCTCACCAAAGTCTTCCCTCTATTCACCCTTACTCCAACTTACTGACCGAAGTTAATTAAGACCTCACCTGCATGTGCATATCAGTCCAATTTTCTGAGTTAAAATGATATCATCTCGAGTCTGCACCCATTTGACCTCTTTAAAACCAACATGTGACATAAAACTCTGATGCGTAATAGGCTTACCTCCAACTCAATCTGGAGGTGACTTCTAGTGCTAACAGTTAGGAGCACGTGCGCATTCCTTCCATTTCAATATATTTTGAGGGCAGGAATGACAACTCTAGCATACGTGTTTGTTGAGTTGGTTTCCTTGGATTTATTTCCGAGATGAAAAACCTATTGTTTTGGTCTACAAATACATTGAAAACTACATTTTTATTAATACCTCTCAATATCTCTATTTTTGGCGTTATTTTCCTATAGTCTACAAAAACATGTTTACGATGAAACTACAGATATACAGAGTCGACTATGCAGATTCCAAATGTAATAATAATAATAATAATAATAATAATAATAATCTTATTTTAAGGTCATGATCAATCTAGACACCAAATTAGTGTATGAGATCCCTTTGTTTGTTGTACAAGGGACCCCCTCCACGTAGCGATTTGACTGCTAAAGTCTACAGAGGTGTACATACTCTAACCCCCTCTGGATTTGAACCTATGACCTCTGAGGAGGAAACACATGTTCTTAAATTAATATTATTTACTATTTTTAATCCATTTTTGTCTTGACATATGTAAATTAATATTATTTACTATTTTTAATCTCTTTTTGTCTTAACATATATCAGAATTCTAAAATACATACCTCTTTTATTTATGCTATAAATTTTTATCGGATTAACCATTTTTTTATAATGTTTGATAATGTTAAGACCCTCATAGGTTGCAGTAATGCAAGGGGTTATAATTTCAAGGATATATTGATTTTCATGCTTATAAAAAAATATAAAATTAATATTATAATTTTTGAAAAAATACCTCGCACTATAACGATGGGTTCTATGCAATTATACAAATTTGTTTAAGGAAATTCCATCATTAAGGTACTCAACACTTGCACTAAGAGAGACATATACATCATCTTTTTCTTGAAAAATAACATACCAATGTTATGAAAACTCAAATTTCACATATTTATTCACAAATTCTATACATAAAAATTGTATATTTTGAAAACTAATTCAATTTCCTACATTTCATCTTTTTACACCATATTCAAATTTATTGTAAAAGTACCTTGAATAAGTTAACATATTGGTTTTTTTCTATGTTTGCATTTCCACTAATGCGTAATGAGAGACAATCATTAGCTTTCAACCACTCTCCATGGGAGTGGTCCATGGAATTAAGGGCATGATATCACCATGGGAGTGTTCCATGGGAGGTTCAATATCATATCTCCATGAGAGGTGTAACTGAAGGTGAAGAGATGCTTGGATTTGGAAGCTATGTGGTTTGAAAATTGTAGTAAACAATATTCCATCTTGAAGGCATTTTATTGTTTTTTTTAATTTGAATGAAGTTTTCAAAATTTATTCCATGGAGCATCCATCCAGAAAGTTGCAGAGATATTAGTAGGAGTCCTTCAAAATCTAAATACAATGTTTTCAATGATATTGGATGATGCTATTTGAAAACAAATCTATTTTTTTGTTTAGTTTTTTCAACAAGATAAAACAAAAAAAAATGTATGTAATATATTGTAAAAGGTTCTTGAAACAACCTCTTATAAATGGTGCTTGATACCTTTGTAAGAAGAGCTTGAAATTTTTTTAAAGGAAGGGAATTAGGATCTTCAAAGATAACTTTGTGACAAGATCTATTCCATTGGGTTAATATAGTTTTGATTTAATCAAATGTGGATGTTACTATGAATTTGGACAATTTCGATGAAGGCCATTGGAGGCTTCTCAATGTATTTTGGAACACCACTGTGAAAAAAGAATGATATCGCAACAAAATCAAATTATTTTGGTACTTTTCCTAGACATGTCCTAGGATTTGAAAAGGAGGTCCAAGGACACTTGTACCTATGTGAAATTGTGCATGATTATAATGTTTTGTGTCTAGTTGTTTGACACATATTTAATTTGGAAAATGAGCAAGAACACTAAGTGGAAAATTGTCAACCCATCAAGCATAACACTTCTTTGAATCAAGAATTCCCTTCATCATTGATTTGTACAAAGGAGGAATTGCATGGAACCTTTTCAAGTCAATAAGGTGTTTTTAGTTTAAAATACAATTGTGCAAATTATCATAAAGATATTCCTGAAATTGAATAAGGAGGTCATCATCAATTAAATTAAAAATCATTATAATCACATTTTGGGGTGCACGATCGATAGTGCATACAACAATAAGAATAATTTAGTACTTTGTACATACATCAATAATAGAGAAATGCATGCCATATGAAGCATACAACTAATTTGCAACAATGTAACATCATAAATAATTAGGTGTGAGGATCGCCAATGGAACATGTTGCAACAATCATTGCATCAACTCAAGAGAATAGGTGCCCTACCATGTGAAGGAAAGTGTGGACCATATAGCAAGAGTTGTACATGCCAAAAAAATAAAAATACGTTACAAATACTTTAAATATATGTTTACTAGATATTGTCAAATGAAATTTGAAATAAATAAGCAATGAAAATATAAAAAAAAATATGTCATCACTGACCTCATCCAGAAAACTATCTCGAATAGGATCCTTTGTCAAGCCATGACAAGTATGCTCGCAATGAGAGCATCAATGTGGAACAACTATGTTATAACTAGAATTACTAGCTTGACTTGAAGCCCCTAAACCTAGTGGTCTAACATCATTAGATGATGGATCTCAATGGGAATCTTTCAAAAACATGTTGAGCTAGACTACATGTCAAGGATGATATCACAATACTATTGGCCCAAATCCTATCTCCAAGTTGAGGTGCCTAGGGGGGTGGGGGTGGCAGGGTTAGGAAATCACCTAAGAAAAGGAATCCCTCTCAATGGGTTGCACTTGGCAATTTATCAATCCCGAGAGAGCCAAAACCAACCCCCTCGAATTATCTAATGTCAAAATAATTGACATGGAGACCTAAGATGAACTTGACCCATAATTTTTGAAGAAAATGCAAGGGAACCTACCCATTATTGCAGGGAGGTTTATCAAATACCATAAATGATCTATCCATCTAATTACCTTTCCATGGAAAGAATGTGCACTAATCCATGCCAAGACACCCCTTTCTCATATCAGGCAATTGGTTGGTTCTAGGGTCAATGAACAATTGAACAATGCTCTCTCTGCTTATATTTATTTCTTGATATCTTCCTTACTAATTCCATTTGAGTAGTACTTTGTCATACTATCCCTATATTTAGATATATCAAATAATTGGTCATGAGCATTGTTAATGGATGCAATGTTGGTGTTAAGTGAAGTGGCCAATGAAATTTGAAATGGATCTCTTGTGTTTTTTATCTCCCCAATTAAGTTTTTAGGTTTATTTAGACATTGATTAATTCATTGTATGGGTTTTGTGGGGATTTAGGGTTTGATTTTTCACGGAGGTTTTGTTCGATGCTGATGGAATAACAAATGCAATTAAACAATAACCAATTTTTCCTAAAAAATATGTGAATTTTTAAAATTTAAAAATTATAAAAATGACTTCTAAAATCAAATATACCTAGGCATGAGAGCATCTCACAACAAAATGTTGGGTGTCAATGATGTTGATGTCCAAGCCCTGATTTTCCTCATCGATGTTGGCCTAGATGATGAAGTGCATTC
>ML781520.1:1038136-1055384 GCA_009831015.1 Picea engelmannii | reverse complement strand
TATATGAGCATTTGATGATATTTTATGATAATTCAAAGATTGATTATATACATTGAATACTATATCATTTCCAGTGTTTATTGAGAAGTAATATTATAAGCCATAGTCATTTTTTGCAATCATTGACTTCGTCAATAATTACTACTATTTATGCTCGTTAATATTAAATGTTGATAGTCATTAATCTATGAAGTGCTAACCACTTTTTGTATGCATTAGTTTTATTGTTTCCTTGTCTCGCAAACAGGTGCCTCTGTTGTGGTTTACCTTCTTTTGACTATCTTCTTGGCGATAATCTGTGAAAGGGAAAACCTACCTTGATCCTTTAACCCTTTGCCTTTCAAAACCCCAGATTGCTAGGGACGTCTCCCTTGGGTTTAGCCACCCTGAATAGAAAGAGCCCCCCATCGAGGTGACAGTGGGTGGGGAAGCTCTTGTTACGCCAGTTTGACCCTTACCTTTCAGCTACTTGACCTAGACTACAAACTGAGCGATAACATTTTGGCGTCGTTGCCGAGGAACACTGAGTCAATCTTCCTCAACGACAAATCCTTTGGTAAGCCTTGCCTCAAAGACCTTTTTCTTACAAGCTTACCTGGTGACTCCACTAGACCTTATTCCCCCTATTCTTTGGTAGTTTCAAGAAAACTATCTGGCGACTCCACTAAATTTTCTTAGGGTGCCACATTACCTTATGTGATATTTTCAAGTTATGGGATCATGGCATACTGGGAACAAATGTATCCAAGTATTGATTTCAGAAGTTTTCAAGGATACCCAAATTACTTTGATAATAAATGGCTAGACAACTCTCCAACGTTTTTGGGGCTCCCAGCTCCTCACATAGTAAATTTTTTGGAGCATTTGAGCAAAATGAAGTTGGGAGGAGAGGATGCTCTTATAAAGTTGTTTTTGCTCACCCTGCCATCCTACTTACAAAAACGTTTTAAGAGTTGTTGCAAGGACAGGGGTATATCATCTTTCATACACCTCATCAACAAGTTTATCGAACTTAGTAAGCCAGATTGCCAAACATATGAATATGTCCTTCAAAACCTCATAGTAACCTTACACCACAAAGGATTCACCACTGAGATTGTAGAAGATCTCAGAAGGTCTTATCATGATCAATACCAAGAATCCTCTGATATAAGAGACGAGGTTTATGAAGACTATTATCAACCCCTTAAAGAGGAGCAAGACCTCTCCCATAATCCAATAGAATGCAACAAATATATAGCCAGAAACGTGAATTATGAGGATGAAGCTCCAATAATCGCTCCTCAGTCTAATGAAGCTCTCCAATATCCTGTCACTCCTGCACAAGATGAAGAGAATGAGGTAATTCATTTTGATTCTTTTGATGGTACCTTGTTCTATGACTCAGAGAATGAAGAAGAAGTGGAACCCTTGGACGAGCTAGATCCCCTATGTCTCAAGACTGAAGATGAAGAGGCAGATCTTCCACCTGATGATGCTATCCAAATACTTGAAGCTCTTGCACAAGAAGGATTAAGCGAGGTACATTGTTCCCCCTTCCAAGTTTTAAATGATTCTTTGCCTTATGACACAGAGAGTGGAGAAGTATTGGATGTTTTGACTCCTCCATGTTATGATACTGATACTGACATAGCTGATTTCGAAGAGTTCATACATGTTGGGAGACGTAGGTGGGATGCATGTAGTTATGATACAGATCCCATCTATGACGTAAAAGGTCATCTTCGGACGTTGCCCTTGCAATTACCACAACAAGATACTTTTGACCAGTGGCAACAAGGAGATGAGGTTTTTACCCATACCATCCAAAGGACCAAGGATGACCCAATACCCTGTGATTTTCGTTCATACCTTGAGGACTTTGATGACTGTTCTTCTGAGCATTTGGACTTATTTTGTGAAGATGATTGTCAATCACCTATCTGCTCAGATTTTGATACAAGTGAGAACATTGTTTGCCTAAAGAAAGTCTCTCATGGCTCTTCACTCCAGCCACCTGTTGTTACTTTACTGTGCCTGTCCATTAAAGGTGTGCTTGGGAAGTATATTTTTAACGTTGAGTTTCCCTTTAGGCAAACCCTGAACTCCAAGGGTTGGTTGGGTACTGTATGTTTTAGTCAGTTTTTCAACTTTCCCTTTTTAGTTTGTCGGTCGTCTGCTAGACCTTTGTCGATCCCTTCTTTGACTTCAGGGCGTGAGGATGCCCTAGGTAGCCAGTTTGCAGGCCCTTTGAGTCAATCTTTTGAACCTTGCAATTTTCATGACCCTTTCTTGAAGTGGATTGAGTACTTTCCTCAGAGATGGACTTGGCAGGATTTTATCCCTCCCACCCGCCTCCATGAGTTAGATTCTAACTTTTTTCGATAATGTGATATATATTCTAACTCATGACATTTTTGTGCTTGATTTATCACTATTTTGGTTTATGATGAAGCACAAAGGCAGGTATCAAGGAACGTTGTTGGCTTGGCTTCACTGGTTGTTTGACTACACCAACATGCAGCCAACAGGTAAGTGCAGGTAAGTGTTTTAATTTCTATTTGCAGTTATGATTTATTTATATGCACATGTTATATTTTGCGGGGTGGCAATACCACCCCACCTTTTGTCGTTGATGATTTCTTGTCAAGTGTGAGCAGGTCTATAGGTTTATGCCATAGATGCTGAGGTTCTCATGCGCTCTACGGTGAGCACATGTCCCCGAGTTGGAGCCAAATGTTATCCCCGATATCTAGGGATAACTATGAGATCATGTCTCGAGGCCCATAGGTCCTAGACATGGAGTACCGAGAGAAGGATTGACCTGAGCATGGCCCTGGAGGGCCCATTCTTCTTCTTCTTCGCCAGACTTGTCCTGTCAGCAGTAGCAACTTCCATCACCATCGGCTTGGACTTGCATCAGAGAGGACTCTTGCTCCATGAGGTAATTGGTCCAAGGTATCATGGTATGTGTCATGTTTGATCATTATAACCTTCTTATATATGCATTAGGTTCCTTTCATTTCTGATGACTTCTTGGATCTTACACTAATCCACTTGACCATTGTTGGGGAGATTAATGGGGTGACCTAGCAAGCTGGTACTCATGGGTTTTGGTTAGCCACCAAGGGGTATTTCCAGAGCCATCATCCGCTCCCACCATTCTATCATTTTACATCTTATCTCCCACACATCTATCCCATTCCCCTAGTCGAGCCATTAGGATGACCTTTTGAGGGTTACACTTTGACTTGTGGGAAGAAGGGGCTAAAGGCCCAGGGGGTAAAAGCAGCTGGTAAAAGATAAAAGCCATAAGAAATGAAACCTAGAGATGCTTCGCCCAGGGATCCCCGAGAAGGCAATAAAATTCCTCTCGATAAGAAACTATAGGGACCCTAAGAAAAATAATAAAACAAGACCTAACCAAGAGGATGGGAGGTATCATCACGAGCCAGCCCATTATGTTCATAGGTATCCAATAGTATGACATTTCCATTATCTGGTCACCACGCCAGAGAAGTGACCCTTGGTTGCATGGCCAAGGGAAAGGGGGTCTCATCACGATCCAGCCTTATCATTTCTATGAAGATACCAGTGGGTAACACTGTCAGCTCTGGTCACCACGCCAAGGCAGTGTCCTCTGGTCAGACCTTGAAGTAAAAAAGAAAGAAAAGCAATAAAAGAAAAATAAAGGCAATAAAGGGGCTTGGAAAAAAGTGCATCCATGACGGGTACAACTCACCTCCTACAGAGGCACCCACGGACAACACCTACCCCTAGTCTTACTATGACTGGACATCCCTAGACCATACCACTTTGTATACATGGCTTGAATAATCCTCTGAATAAACTTTCCTTTTCTTGTGGATATTAGCCCAATAGGTTATTCTGTTGGTTTCTTCAACTTTGTATAGTAGATATGTGTAATGTCTTTGAGCTCTTAGATGATATGTTAGAGATTTCATGCATGTCTTTGATAAATTTAATGATGAAATGTGATTGGCATTGCTATGATCCCGAGGACTGATGATCCCATGGAGGGCGTAGTTTTTGATGAGCAGGACCATACCCGGCGGACAAGTACCAGTGGACCGGTACACATGGGGATATGATTAGCTCGGACCTCCATGGGGCTGAAGAGCCCATCAGATGGTTGCTAGGATGGCAGAGACAGGAAAACGTTGTGATGAGCCAATGCACGAGAAGGAAGAAGGACGTCCTACCCAAGACACTTTGGCAGAGCCCGACCTAGGGGCGATCACCCACTGCAGATGGGACAATGGCCTTTCATGGATAGGACGTCACCTGAGGCAGCTAGATGTTTTCTGGAGCATGTGACAATGTGTTGAGATCATTTGGCACGTGTGGCAGCTTGGAGGAGCCCTAGAAGGGCCAACGTTCTGCTTCCTGGATGTTGAGCTTGCCCAAAAAGGGCCAACGTCTCCCTCAGATGGGCCTGATGTCTCCTTTTTATCTCATATTATGACATTTTCTAGCATTTAATGTGACAAACTGTGTAATATTGTTAGTCAGCCTTGTCGGTTGTTTTAAATGACCTATTTTCTAATTAAAGGTCATTAGGATGATATAAATAGAGGACCTTTCCTCTCATTTTTAGATAACACAACTCACTCTCTTGTGAGAGATCTTTCTTAGTCTTTTGTCTTGGTATTAATGCTCTTGGAAGTGAGGCGCAACTCTTGTGGAGGATCATTCTTGGCATTTTCATGGTGTTTTCTATCATTGGAAGGTTTACAACTAGGGTTTAATAAGCTCTTCATTGATTTGTAAGTGTATTTCTCATGCAAAACTTCTTAAATGAATGGTTGTAGGTTAAATCTCTTGCATTTATTGCTACATTGTTATTATTTTTCTTAATCATTGAAATCCTAGGTAGCAAGCACACAAGTAGGTCCTTGCTATATGTCCCCATGATAGATAACTTGTTTTAGCCATTGATTAAGGAGAATATAGCCTAGTCGTTGCTACACTAATTCCCCTTTTTCTGAGTTAGCTTTGAACATAAGTTGAAGAAAGAAGACGTCCTAGGCCTAATTAATTTTACACCTAGGGTTTTGACTTTTAGGGTTTGAAGGGCCTTGCTCTTGCAACACTCTTCACCCTTAGATTTATGTTTTGAAGCTAGCCGTTTTTCCAAGGATTTCTAAGGAAAGAGGGAGGAGCATGAGGCCTTGCTTAAGCAACACCGGAATGAGCCTCCTCCCCATAGGGTTTTGACTCTAGGGCCCTGCCATTGCAGCACCATAGAGCCTAACTCTCCTGTCCTTAGATTTAGATTCTCCCGAGACTTAGCCTTTGCTTCTGACTCCATAACACCCTAAGGCACTAGTCTATCTCTCCAACATTGAGTTTATTGTGCCAAAACAAACCTTTCAAAACTCTTAAATTTGAAACCTTGACTAACCCTAACGTCTAACTAACCCTAATTTGATGATGACGTCATGCCTAGTTTGAGCGTTTGGTTGATTAAAAACGTTGTGGATTAGTCATCTGATAATAGACATTGATGTGTTGATAATTTTCATTGGCCTATTTGCAAAACGTTGAGCTCTTTGTCTACCAAAACTAACCCTAAAGAAGGCTGACGTCACCTCTAGTAAGCTTGACGCAGCACTCTTGTCATATATGAACATCTGATGATATTTTATGATAATTCAAAGATTGATTATATACATTGAATGCTATATCTTTTCCAGTGTTTATTGAGAAGTAATATTATAAGCCATAGTCATTTTTTGCAATCATTGACTTCGTAAAAAAATACTGCTATTTATGCTCATTAATATTAAATGTTGATAGTCATTAATCTATGAAGTGCTAACCACTTTTTGTATGCATTAGTTTTATTGTTGCCTTGTCTTGCAAACAGGTGCCTCTGCTGTGGTTTACCTTCTTTTGACTATCTTCTTGGCGGTAATCTGTGAAAGGGAAAACATACCTTGATCCTTTAACCCTTTGCCTTTCAAAACCCCAGATTGTTAAGGATGTCTCCCTTGGGTTTAGACACCCTGAATAGAAAGAGCCCCCCATCAAGGTGACAGTGGGTGGGGAAGATCATGTTATGCAAGTTTGACCCTTACCTTTCAGCTACTTGACCTAGACTACAAACTGAGCGATAACAAGACTCTCATCTATAAGAAAGGATCACATCCAAATAGAATATATTATATTCAATAAATATTTTGTCCCGAAGATCTTTATCTTTATTGTCACTTTTATCAATTCAAAAGATCTTAATAAAGTTCATGGAATAACCACCCTGGTTTTAAGGGGAAGCTTCCATCTTCTTCATGATTACAATTTCAGTGACACTATCAAATTTTACCATTTACTTTTCAAATTTTAATAATTTTTTTAAGTATTAGAATTTCTTATGGTAACTTTTTAAAGATTGACCCAAACTATAAGACAATAAGAAAATTACCCACTATGTCAAAGCACGGGGTTCACTTAGTTAATTTATGGTATAGAACTTTTGTTACTGGTACATGAAAGAATGTAATTAATTTATTTTCTATCTTCCAAATTTCACTTTTTGAATGCCATCTCAATACACCTTCCTAATTATAACCCTCTTATTTTCACTAAATATTCTAGGTACCCATTTTTTAATGACATTTTTCATACACTTTTTGTTTGTAGATCTTTATGATGTTGATCTCAATATATTATCCACTTTTCACCTACCAATCTTCATCGTGTTTCCTCCTTCCTCTGTATTCAAAAATCACAATGATTTTTCTTGCTCAAACCATCCTTACATTTGTTTGGGATTCCTCATCCCTTTGTTTTCGAAAATACATATATACATATTCATAGGTAAATTCAATACACCACCCTCCATGCAATATCCATAAGTATATTAAAACATCCCTCTAACCCAATACTTATTACTAAACCATATATTTTCAACTTTGAAATAATTTTAAAATCTCCAATATGAATGAAGATGGTAGGGTGTTTCTTAACTAGTGCACCCCATGTGTGCTAGAATTCATGTAGAGATTAGGTGTACCTCATTAAATCATGATAGGATGATTACAACACACCTAATATTTGGATTATGAGAATATGGGTTTTAAATGTAGATTATATCTCAAGACAAGATATATGAAATATGCTTATCCAAAGGCCCTAAGGTCTCTCAAAGGGAGAAAAATGAAAAGCAACAAACCTAAAGAATGGGAATATGTTGAAATGAATCCCCAATGATTTTTCTATAAAAAGATGTATAGAGATAAAGGCTTATAGAAATTTCAAAGGTCCCTAACCCTTCCTTGTATGGCTCAGATGTGAATATAAATTCAATGAAAGAGTCACACCTCCCTTTGATAGGTGAGTGATCCAGATTCGGATCGAGGAGCTTGATGGGGCTCAAGGCCTAAAAATCAATGTTCTTAGAATGGATTCAAAAAGGACGTGTGTGTATGCCTCATCCATAGGAACCCAACACAACTCGAATGGGCTCAAACAGACATCATATGCTCATGATATCATGTTTTGTTCATTTTTCCAAACATGCAAAAAGTCAAACAGGTCCATAGGCCAAAAGTCAATGATGACGTCATCATGATGACGTGGCAACGTGACATGTGACAACAGGTCGTACAACTGATGTGGCAGCACAGTTGGAAGATTCCATACAGAGATGACGTGGACAAGACAGGGGTAGCAACCGAGAGGTGACACTGGCATGCATGTATAATGACACGTGGAAGGTGTGTTGACATGGCCGATTTCTAACAGGGCAAGCACGCTGATTGGGCAGAGTACTTGGACCAATCCCATTCTGACAAGTGGCACATTCTTGGTCAATTAAATGGTGCCACGTGGCCTAGGCATGGGCTTCCATGTGGCACCCTATCATTGCTGGTTGAATCAAAATTTTTGGAGCTCATGGGATTTGATCCCATGACCTGTTGGTAGAGGAAGTGACTTAGGGACTGGTCGGATTACCAATGCGCTAGTGGTGGGGCTTGTTTATACAAGTCCACAATATATATTATAAAGTGTGTTAAGTGCAGTTTGGATGGGGGGAAGGGCTAGGGCCTAGCCCCATCCCCCGGTCACACCACCATACAGAACCACAAGCTTCTACGAGAGGCTCCACTCCAAATCCACGGATAAGAGATAGGCATGGGGCCACGATTCAGTGGCTAACCACCGACGGATTTGTTTTCCATACGAACTTGATCTAGAACCACAGGTTGGGTGCATATATATAGGGCACGATTCTATTAATGTACACCATATGATCTTTGATTTCGGACAAAGGGGCCAGCGTGCATCCCTTTGGGATAACTCTTGGCCATATATAGTTGCCATATGACTGAGTTAAGGGGGCGCGCGCCTAGGAAAAGGGGCTAAGCCCTATATTTAAAATAAAGTGATTTTTTAACTTAGCATATGGATTTTATATTGATTGTTAGGCCTGTTATTAGAGATTTTTGGTCATTTTTGGGTGATATTGGGCCCTTTTTAGGCCATATATTGGGAGAAAGTTGGGGAAATGGTTACCAACTTCAGGCCTATATAAAAAAAGCCTTCTTGAGGCCATAGAGAGATCATTGGTGGTTCATAATAGGTTTATGATGACGGATTGTTGAGCCAAAAGCCATTGTCATGCAGGGAAGCTATTGAGGAACGTACCTTTGCAGGCCATTTATGGGAGCCTCATTCATCTGATTTGGGTGCCGTCAGTTTTGATGGGTTCATGAGATCTGGTAGAACACGAATAGATCAGTCTTGTAACTTTTTGGCACTATCATGATGTATTTTTAAAGATTCGAAAAAAAATAAGCAAAGCCCACTGAGACAAGGCCCGAAGACGTAGGCGAAGATTGTCGAACTCTGTTATCACATTTGTGTTATGGTTTGTTGTTGTTTATTGCTTCATTTCAGTTATGCACATGTGCATATGGTTGTGATCTATTCTCATATCTTCGTCATGTTTCATTAAGATTCCTAATTGGTTAATCAACACATGCTTAGTAACTCAACCATGCTCATGTAAAAGATATTTTCAGATCAAGTGGTATCAGAGCTAGTTGACATTTAGAATTTGAGTTTTGCATGTTAACCAAGGAAGAGTTCATCTCAAGGGAGCAAATGGAATCTACAGGAGGACCTTCTCAAGGTGAGAAGGAGTTCATAAATTCAATGTTTTCCATGGACAAGATGGTGAAAGTGTTGTATGAAGACTACTTGGAACGAAAGAGCTCGGTTCAAGTAAAAGTTTCAAAGAACAACAAAGTCAAAGAAGGATTGAAGGAAGTGTCTTCTACATCTGTTTCAAAAAACACACTTGAGGTATGCAGTGAAGGTCCTTCATCATTTCGCATAATCTCCATCAAGATGGTTTTGGTACATTTGAAAAACATACAAGAGGTGTAGGTTTGAAATTGCTAACCAAGATGGGTTATGAAGAAGGAAAAGGACTTGGAATTGAGGGCCAAGGCATTGTTAATCCCATTGAGGTTGTGGAAAGGCCTTGATATTTAGGATTGGGATATGGCGAAGTGGAGCTGGGGGCATCCTCCAAGATGAGTTCCAAAACTTCGGAAGCAAGTAATGCTTCAAATGGCCAGTTTAAGACAATGCAGGAACACTTCATGAAGGGAAATGGTGCATCACTTCAGGATTGTGGTAGTGAATGCAAGTCGTCTCCAAAGCAAAGTGAATATCATCATGGAAGGTATAATGGTCATGTTTTTACCAATTCTCCTTTTGATTATAATAAGCATAATCATGTAATCCAAAACTTGTGGAATCTGTATCCATGTACTTATTGTCATTCACCCAAGAATTGTGTTTCCAAGTGCTGGAAGAGACAAACTTTGTACAGGAAACCTATGTCAACCAGGAAGGAAACACGACATAAAGATTCAACTCCACAACAAAAGAAAGAGAAGGGAAAATAGGTCTAGGCTAGTTGTTGGAAGCTTAATCTGGATCTTTGTCCAAGGAAGGAAAAAAGGATTGCCCATGTACTCGCGAAGGAAGAAAAATTACCAGCGAAGCAAGAGGAACATTGTGAAGGAAAGAAACCAGCCACTTGGTTTTTCTAGAAGTGGATGTCTCAACTTCATTGTATTTTTCTTCCATTAATGTAATCACACATGTTGAAATGATGACCTATTATAACATCATTTGTACAAAATCGTGTTTTGTTTCTCTCTTTATGAGTATGTAATCAGTCAAATTCCATTCTTGTAACCTTTTTGGGACCAAAATGTCCTTTAGTGGGTGGGTGTGATCCAAATTCAGATCCAGGAGCTTGATGGGGCTCAGAAAGGCCTAAAAATCAATGTTATTAGAATGGATTCAAAATGTACATGTGGGTAGGCCTCATTGACACAAACCCAACACAACTCAAATGGGCTCAAACGAACGTCGTATGCTCCTGATATCACGTTTTGTTCATTTTTCCAAACAAGCAAAAAGTCAACGTTGACGTCATGATGACATCATCCTGATTACTTGGAAGCCTGACATGTGGTAGCAGGCTGTACATATGACGTGGCAACACAATTGGCAGTTTTTGTATGGAGCTAACGTGGATAGGACAGGTGTACCAACTGGGAGGTGACACGTGTCACCACTGAAAGGGTGACACGTGGCCAGCCCTACAATGACATGTGGCAAGTGTGATGACGTGGTCGATTGTTGACTGGGCAGAAGACTTGGACCAATATCATTATGATAAGTGGTACAGTCTCGATGAATTAAATGGTGTCATGTGGCACCCTATCATTGATGGTTGAATCAAAATTTTTGGAGCTCATGGGATTCAATCCCATGACCTATTGGTAGAGGAAGTGACTTATGGACCGGTCGGATTACCAATGCGCTAGTGGTGGGGCTTGTTTATACAAGTCCGCAATATATATTATAAAGTGTGTTAAGTGCAGTTTGTATGGGGGGAAGGACTAGGGCCTAGACCCAACCCCCGGTCACACGACCATATGGAACCACAAGCTTCTACGAGAGGCTCAACTCCAACTCCACGGATAAGATATGGGCGCAAGGGATATGAAATAGGGCGTGGGGCCATGATTTAGGGCCTAACCACCGACGGATTTGTTTTCCATACGACCCAGAGCTAGAACCACATGTTGGCCGCCTATATATAGGGCACGATTCTATCAATGTATGCCAAATGACCTTTGATTTCGGATTAAGGGGGCAACGCACAGCCCTTTGGGTTGGCGCTTGGCCATATATAGTTGTCATATGACTGAGTTAAGGGGGGGGGCACCCAGGAAAAGGGGTTAAGCCCTATATTTAAACAAAAGTGGGTTTTTAACTTAGCATATGGATTTTATATTGATTATTAGGCCTGTTATTAGAGATTTTTGGTCATTATTGGGTGATATTGGGCCCTTTTTGAGGCGAGGTCTTGGGAGGAAGTTGGGGAAATGGTTACCAACTTCAGGCCTATATAAACCAGGCCTTCTTGAGGCGATAGGGAGATCAGTGGTGGTTCAGAACATGTTTATGATGCCTGATTGTTGAGCCAAAAGCCATTGTCATGCAGGGAAGCTATTGAGGAGCGTACCTTTGTGGGCCATTTCTGGGAGCCTCGTTCATCTGATTTGGGTGCCACCAGTTTTGATGGGTTCATGAGATCTGGTAGAACATGACCAGATCATTCTTGTAAATTTTTGGCACTATCATGATGTACTTGTAAAGCTTCAAATAGAAATAAGAAAAGCCCACTGAGATAAGGCCCAGAGACGTAGGCGAAGATTGTTGAAATTCGATATCACATTTGTGTTATGGTTTGTTGTTGTTTATTGCTTCACTTTAGTTATGCACATGTGTATATGGTTGTGATCTATTTTCATATCTTCTTCCTCTTTCATTAAGCTTCCTAATTGGTTAATCAACACATGCTTAATAACTCAAACATAATCGTGTAAAAGATCTTTTTGGATCAGTGAGTGAAATTAACTCAAAGAAGGGCATGAAGAGGTAGCAGATGGAAAAACAGAGAGGACTAATATGATAATTGAATACATGTGCAGGATGTATGTGATGGACCAACCATCAAAAGTGGAAGACTATATCCACTTAGTGGAGTTTTCTTATAATAATGGGTGTCAAGCCTCATTAAAAATGAGTCCATTTGAAGCTTTGTATGTGATCTAAAAAATGAAGAAGACTTGAAATACTTGAAATTATTTGCAATGTAAATGTTATGTGTTTGAAGCAAAAAGATCAGTTTGCAACACATAGATTAAAGGATTACTTATGTAAAATACTCATAGACAGCAGCATAATCAATGAACATAAGCACATAAACACAAAAATTTGATAAAGGAGTTCACCCCTCTTTTGGGCTACATCTCCTGGTCCAGCTTCCAATGGATCATTATTATTAATTGCTCAAAGTTCTCAAAAACATGTCTTACAACAAAGTTCTCAAAAACATGTCTTACAATTCTCAAACTAACCAACCGACTGCTCCAATGGCTTCAGAGAATCCAAAAACCCCTGTCTAGGCTCTTTCGGCACCTCAATCGGTCGAAAAACGAAGAAGTTAGGCCTCCTGGAAGTCTCCCCCTTCTAGCTTGTTGTCTCTGCATCTACAAATTGTACCCTTGTTCTTTGAACCTGGCTCACACACACATTTAAGCGTGAAAACCCAGCACCGGGCGCAACCGTGCCAACGGTGCAAACCGTAGGATGGTTAAGGCACCTCCAACCCCTAACTGTCTAGCACCTGGGCACATGGGTCATATGACCACGCGTTTTGGCAAAAAGGGCTAACGGTCAAAACCGTGCCAACCGTTTCAAAATTCCCGCGCGCAAACTGTGGTATAGCATAAGGGTCATATGTAATATATGTGTGACCGCGCACTGGGTTCGTTGCAACGCAACTCCGGTATATAAACAATGGTTATATAATATATAACCAAACCACGGCTTTGTGTTAAAACCCCGCGCCATATATGTTATACCACGGTTATATATAATGTAATAAGACCACGGGTCGGGGCTAGGCCCCGGCCCGACCCCCTTTCCGTTTAAACAATAATCAAACTTAAATATTGTTGAAACCATTTAACAAACAAGAACCAATTGATGGCTCGTTGGTAGGGTGGCCATTGTTAAACCTTACGCCGGTGGGGAGGTCCGGGGGTCGAACCCCACGGCCTCCAAAACATTTTACATACAATTAATTAGCCAATTCCGGGGTGCCACATGGCAGCCCATGATTGGGCCATGTGGCACCCAATCATTGATCAACAAAACTGCCACATGTCGACACCTGATTCGACCATTCCAACCAACCAGATTCTTCCATGTCACTTTTGTACGGTCGTACGGTCCTGCCACATCAGACTGTACGGACTGTACAGTGAGCATCATTTTTTTTTCTTGTTTGACTTGACAAACAGATTGCTATATCTCTCGCTCCCGACGTTCATTTGAGATGAAATGAGTTGTGTTGGGTTCACAACGACAAGGCCTACACTCTCGTCCGGTTTGAAGCAATTCCGAGCACTTTGAATTTTTGAGCAAAATTTGATCCCCTTATCAGTATGGCAGGAAATGTAAGACACCAATGAGTTGGGATAACCCAATAGACGGGGATGTCATTGGGCCAAATTTGTTAAAGGAAATGGAAAAGCGAATGACAAGGATTTGACAGAATTTAAAGGTTTCTCGGGATATGCAAAAAAGTTATGTAGACAAGAACAAAACTTTCAAGGATTTTAAAGTGGGCGAACATGTATTTCCTAAAGTGAAAGTGAAAAAAAGTTCGATAAGATTGGGTTACTTCCCAAAGTTGGCCGCAAGATATTGTGGGCCTTTTGAAATATTATAGAAGATGTGCAAGTTGCATACATGCTAGCATTGCATGCATCCATGAGAGTGCATAATGTTTTTCATTTATCATTATTAAAGAAACATGTGTCTTACCCTAACCACATAATTGATTGGATTGTGATCCAGGTGGAAAATGAAGCGGATTTTTGGGTGGAACCAGTAAGCATTCTGGACTTGAAAGTCAAAATGCTTAGGAACAAATCCATAGGGATGGTAAAGTTTCAATGGACCTGATACGGTCTTGAATATGCAACATGGGAGAAAGAAGAAACTATGCAGGAGGAATACTCGTAATGTTTTTTCAATCTTGAAGAAAATAGAAGCTAAAAAAAATGCAAGATTGTATTTCTTGGCAACTACATTATGGAACCACATCTCAGAAATTCTTGGTCACCTGCACTAATAGCCCTGATAAAATAATGGTGGAGGTTGATGGACTAAGGGTAGTGAAGGGGGCACATTCCTTGGGTCAACAAGTTGAAAAGAACAAGAGATTATGGTTGGGACTGTTGTTCGAGGGTAAAAATTGTAGAATTTTGTTTTATTTTCTAAGTATTGTGATGTAAATTTGTATATGTATTTCAGCATGGTGCTATCCATCGAGGATGATACAAAATTGTAGGGAAGGTGGAAATTAACATCCCCACTATAATCCCTAGTTTAATTAATGCATAGTGCATATATGAATTTAGCTATGACCAAGCGATGTAATATGTGAAATGTATTTTCTGTTTTCAATAAAAGTAATGTGATGATAGTTGTTGGGAATATGGATAGAGATGGGGGATGAGTTTTCCACAAGATAAGAGAGTGCCTAAGAGGGACCCAAAGGGAGAATGGTTTACAGGTATTAATCCAAACCTAGTTTTTGAATTTTATTATCATTTGGGAAACCTTCTAATTTTTGTTTGAGTGTATGAGATTCAAATCATTAAACTCATGTAAAAGGGTGGGTGTGAGAATCACATCCCATAGTTATTGGAAAGCATGGGGCTAAATCAATCAACATTGTGCAGATTGAGTAACTAATTTCCTTGGGAAAATAAAGGAAATTTGTATGGGGGATTAGGCATTTTTTACATAGGGACACTAGTACATATTGTAAAAACTTCGACGTTTTATTTGCGGCGTTATGGACAAAATTGTCCATACTATCGAAAAATAGAGGGAAAAAAAAATCATATTGCCACATTGACGTCTCTCTTGCCATGTTGTTGTCGCTCTTGCCACATTGTCGTCTCTATTGCCATGTTTTCCACCTAGTCATCTCTCTTGCCACGTTTGTGACATAGTCATCTCTCTTGCCACGTTTGTGAATATTGTTATCGCAGTTGTGACGTTGTGGAAACTAGGTTTTCCCCCTCCAACGGTCACCTTAGTATGTTGACCAAGTAAACATAATAACGGTCACTTAGGTTTTTATAACATTGGAATTGCGATGTTATAAAATCTATAAATATGTTTCATTTTACGGATGTTGCGACAAATTTTCTATAATAACGACGCTTCAAAAAGGGTTTGTGGGTCTTCTCAATGAACAAAAAAAAAGTATTTGTTTCAGTGTAAGTCTGTGGAGAAGAATGTCAGAAAACATTAGAGATGGGAAAAGAATTAAAGAGGGTAAAAAGGGTGACGGTAAATGTTATTTCCCTTGCAAAAATTGTTGTACTAGACGTCCTAAAAGAGTTTTAATAGAAACAGCTACAAAACATTATAGAAAATATGGGCACATGGACGAGGGATCAAATGAATATCATCCCATGGTATATACATTCATTATCTGTTTTAATATTTATTGTAGTCTCAAAATTTTATAATGTTTTATACATGCACTAATTTTTCATGATTGTTTGTAATTATAAAGTTAGATTTTCCCCCTAACTTTATGCAGAAAGCAGCAAGCAGTAGCAGAAATGATGTTGTAGTACAAGATGAAGAACTTGAAGCAGATAATGAAGATCAAGTCAATGATCCCATGGAAGTAGATGACAATAATAACATAGTTCAAGATGATGAGACAAATCAAATGATTCAAGACTTATTCGGTCATCCAAATGAGGATCATGGGGACAATAGTGATGGTATTTATGATGAACCTCTGATTGAAAAGGCAAATAAATGACTTTATAAAGAGCCAAGAGAAAATATTATCTCCACTACATTGTTGCTGGTGAACTTGAAAGTTACGAATCATTTGTCTAACAATTGTAAGACATAGATCCCAAGGTATGTAATATGTTTCTTCACATCTACATAAAGGTTGACTATTCCCCATTTTTTTAGTGTTAATTAATGTGTAAAACAAAAATGCAATATTTACAATCCCTATTATTTACATTAATTATTTATTTTTTATGTTTTCGATTGTTAGGTGAATTTGTGTTACCCTCATCAAATATTTTACCTTGCACATATCGATATTTACATGCCATTATGAAAGACATTGGAATGGAGTATCAAAGTATAGATGCATGTCCTGATT
The DNA here is from genome assembly GCA_009831015.1 of Picea engelmannii. Classification (NCBI taxonomy): domain Eukaryota; kingdom Viridiplantae; phylum Streptophyta; class Pinopsida; order Pinales; family Pinaceae; genus Picea; species Picea engelmannii. The sequence goes on along the minus strand of ML781520.1, from coordinate 1,039,066 downwards.
ATCATATTATATATTATGGAAAACATGTGTCAAAAACAGAATGTACGGTATGTGGTATCAGTAGATATCGAACCGATCAAGTAACAAAAATGGTCCCTCGAAAGGTTCTCCGGCATATTCCCATAATTCCACATTCGTAGTGACTGTTCAGGTGCCAAAGCATAGAACATTTTATGGATTACCATGCATGAAAGAGAATTGAAGACAATGTTCTTCGAATGCCTGCAGATGGTTATGCATTTAAGGAAATTGCTACAAAATGGCCAGAATTTACAGATGAACCTTGTAATGTTAGGTTTTCATTGGAAATTGATGGTGTAAATCCTTTTGGAGAGCTTCGATCTGTTTACTCAGTGTGGCCTATTTTTGTTATCAACAATAAGATTCCTCCTTAGATGTCAATAAATAGGGAGCACATAATGTTGACAATGATTATTCCAGGTATTTGTTTACATTAATTTTTCGAATTTAATTTTTTCATTTTTCTCTTTTTTTTGCATAACATCTTTTATTTATTTATTTACGTATATATACATACCATGGTAGTAATTTCGTGTAATTTCAAACAATTAGGTAAGTACCAATTTAAAGATATGAATGTGTATATCCAGCCTCTTATCGACGAGCTACTAAAGTTATGGGAGGGAATCACTATGTATGACATTTGTAAACCAATTGGGCAGAAGAGATTTCAATTTCGTGGAATACTTTTATGGACAATTCATGATGCCCCAAGACTAACACATTTTTGTGGTATGTAATGTTCCATATTGCACGCTTGAATAGTATATAATTAATTGATTATATCATGCATGTTGTTTAAATAATCATTTTGTATATATATTAATAATTCAAATTAATCCATTTGTTACAGGTCTTCAAACAAAGGATAAATTTGCATGTCCAGTTTGTGGTCCTAAGATGAAATCT
>ML781520.1:1020156-1032203 GCA_009831015.1 Picea engelmannii | reverse complement strand
TTATAATGGTAATTTAATAAGAAGGGGGGTGATAAGAATAATGGGGGTTTCAAACTACCTCTTCCTCTCTATTTTTCCACATACAACCAAGAGATAAAGAGAAATCCTTATCGACCATTACATCTACTAATCGATTAATGTCTTTAAGGACATGAAAGAATTTAACTTCCTTAAAAAATACTTCTAACAAGGTGTGACACAACAATCTATTGAGATGAGGTTATTTAGGGAGAGATTTGTAGACCAAGTGGCGTATGACTATGATCGAATCTTCAATCATTATAATCTTCTCTTTCCTTCATTCTTCATTATCCAATCTCCTAGTCCAATGGCCAAAGATTCAACTTAATTATTAGAGATTTTGCTAATTCTCCAAGCATAATTATAGACATAATTCCCCCAAAACTTATTCCCCTTAAAAAGTAATCTCATATATTTTTTATTGTGCTTTAATCATAACTATAATGACCAGGACTATGAAATATATATTACCAACCCTCAATCTTATCTTATAACATTATTTAGAATAATCAATTAAGGTTTCCTTGCATATTATCAATTAAGTTGAGACCTAATGTCTTGAAAAAGAGCTTCATACCATCATTTAGAAGAAATGTTATTGGATATAATCAATTGAGTCGAGAGGTAATGTCTTCAAAAAGAAATTATTAGGAGAAAGATATTTTTTTTTTGAATAAAAAAGAGTAGAGCCTAATATATTAATTTCCAGAAAAGAGGGGAAACCAGAAACACCATGTCTGCCAGCTGTCTCGCCATATAAGCAGAAACCGAGACAACTAGCTATCTATGCAGTCTGTGAAACAGAAAAACTGGCTTCCATCTGTCTTGCCCGAAGGAAACCAAGACATTTGGAAACCATTGGTCTGAGAAAAAACATTGAGTTTTAGAGTTACAAAATAATGGGTTCTAGCCATGACTAGCCTGAGGGAAACCAAGAAAAAGACTAAAACTATTGACTGTGACATTTACCCAGTGGTCTCTGCAGAATCCATGTCGCCTTCGCCATCCTTGTCATCGGCTTTGGCTATCAGCACGAAGGGTTGAGCACACGTCGGGTAGCGTTGTCCTGGATGTGTATCTGAGTAGGCATCGTAGAGAAAGTCAACGCATTGGCTGACTAGACTGGTGCGGTGGATTAGGTCCTCCACCATGCTCCTCAGTTCAAAAACTAACGTTAAGTGGTCCGGGTGAAGGAGTGGTAGTTGGACATGCCCTACCACTTGCATGGTAGAAAGAGGATGTGGCATAGGAACGATGCCACCCACCTCCTCTAGAATAAACTCTATCAGTTCGCCTTCCAGATCGGTTGCCTCATCCTTGATTGGCTTGTTTCTTCCCGGGACTTCTGTTGGAGGGATCTCTGTTGCACCTGTGGTTGGTTCTGCCTCAAAATATGTCGGGATTTCTTCAATGATGTAGCAGGGGGGGAAATCAACCAAATGGGATTCTCCTCTTTGAGAGACTTGATGATTCTTGGTGGCCATTTGGGTAATTTCCTCTGGAAAACAAGTCGGTGGGTTCCAATTTTCTGGAACGGTGAATAGCAGGTGGGCTAGGGGGACTTGAATGGGTTCGTCTAGGATAATTTATTCAATTTTGGCCATGGGAGGCATGCCAAGCCTCCTATTTTTGTAGGAGATCTATTTTTGTGCCATGGACAATGCCCTCTTGAAATTTTGTTGTCTCTTTCTGCATGCAGTCGAGGCATACCAGGCAACCCCCCTGTAGGGCTTGCCTCGTTCACGTGGCATGTGGAGGTGCCAAGCAATGGTCCTGGAAACAATTAGGAAACTACACTCGCACCAGAGCTCAAGGATGCTCAAATTCTAAGCCTTCAACTTGAAATGAGCCCCTTCCTTTTAAAAATAAAAAATATTCATGAGGAGTAATGTGACCAGACCCGCAATTAAAACCATACACTGAGTGTTTTGTGACTCTGTGCCTTTCACACATGTGAGAGGTCTTGGCTCATTAGCCTGGCTAATCTAGCTTGCTCCCATCCTTAATGGTAAGGGGATGGGAGCCAGTGGCCTATATTTAAGGCCCGACCAAGTATTGTTCCACGTGTCATCCCTATGCGAGGTGGCACCCCATCCGGGGTTGGGTATTCCTTGTTGGCCAAGCGTTTGCATCGGGTGGATAGTTTTGTAACTTCCAAGATGTGAGGAGCCTAGTAGATGCTTTCCTTCTCCATTGTTACCCCTTCATTTTCTAAGCAATCCGCTATATTGTTCGCATCCCTTTTCACATGGGAGGGGATGATACTGATATTGGGTTTGAGAAGGGCCCCAAATTCCTCTAGCAGACCCGACAGTCTCCAGCTGGGCGAGATTTTATTTTGGAGTTCCCCATGGAGAATCTTGGTAATTAGTCGAATGATGACTTGAGAATCTCCTTCCAAAATGATATTGTGGAAGTCATTGGTTATTGTTGATTGTATGCCTCAGAGGAGGCCAGTCAGTTCAATAACATTGTTTGTGTTTTCCCCAATGAAACCTTCCACAAGGCAAAGGATCTGGTCGTTTTCATTTCTGAGGGCGGCTCCAAATCCGGTTGGTCCTGGGCTCCCTTTGGAATCCCCATCAAAGTTGACCTTTATAAATATTACTGGGGGGGGGGGGAATAGGTAATTGAGCTACTTCTACGGTGACTGCTTGGATTTACCATGGGATGATTATTCAGGCTAAGCTGCCACTACTGGAAAATGAACTGCTTCTCCTAGTCGCATATCAGATCCTCCTGCTTCCAAGTTTTACTACAGATTGTTTCCCGAATGAATTTGTTTATTTGTCCCCATATTAGGTTCAGATTGGACGCCTTAGAGTGGAAGATCCTTTTATTCCATTCCTTCCAGATTTGCCAGAGAGTGAATCCTGGGAGTAGTAGCCAAATGTGGGCCAGAATAAGATTTTTGAAGGATACCAAATCCCAATTTTCGATTGTATCTCTAATGCTATTCCTGTTTCAGTTCATTATGTGCATTTCTTGAGCCCCTTGGTCCCATATCCACTGGCTTGAAAGGACATCTATTGAAGGGATGTTCCAAGGTTTCCTCCTGTTGTTGACATAAGGGGAAAATTGATGGTCCAATGAAGCCTCTTTTCCGAAGATTATCCCAAGTGAGGATATGGTTGTGGACGATGAGCCAAAGAAAGGTGGACACCTTTGGCCAGAGGAGGGGGCTCCAAACCTTGTTCCAAATATTCTCCTTGTCCCCATTCTGGTGATTACCTTGCAAACAGTAGGCTTCCTTGATTGAAAATTTACCTATAGTGGAGTGCCCCCATCTAAAAATGTTTGGGCCTTCTCACGTGGGGATTTTCCTATGGATAGCATAGTGCCTACAGGCGTGAAGGTCCATGCTCTCTAGGATCTATAGGTCCTAGGTGGAGGTCCTCCATTGTCGCCATGGGAAAGTTCTATCCCCAGGTTGCCAAAAATCCTTTACATGTTGAAAGGTGTCCCTGTGAAGCAATTGCCTGAGGGGTCCTAGCTCCTCTATCTAGTCTAGAGATTTTTGTTGTTGCCACGAGTCCTACCAGAAGAGTGCATTTTCCCCAACCGGATCTCCCAGAAGGCATGCTTCTGAACCAACTCTCTGTTTTTCCAGGCTGTGTTCCAGATGTTGGATCCCTGAATCTGGTCGTTGTGACGGATGAGCTTGTCTGAACTTGTGGTTGGAGCATATTTTTGTTTCCAAATTTGCACTGAGAGCGCAGTGGGAGCCTTTAACCATCTCCACCACATTTTGGCTCCCATGACTTGGTTAAGTTTCCCTGGGTCTCGAAGTCCCAACCCTCCCCACGCTTTAGGCTTGCATAGCTTGTCCCAGCCAACTAATGCCCACTTCTTGTTTGGCTAGTGTCCATGCCAAACGAAGTTTCTATGGAGGTTTCAGATGGCTCTAATGACCTGTTTAGGTGCTTCCAGGGTCATAAACAGGTAGGTAGGAAATGTTTGAAGAACTGACTTGAGAAGAACCAACCTTGCTTCTATGTTGAGAGGTCTAAAGGTCCAGTTGTTGAGCCTGATAGAGATAGAGAGAAGCAGGTTGTCCCAAGAGATGGATCTTACTGGGGCTCTTGTGAGGGGGATTCCTAGGTAATTGGATGGAAGGGAGCTCTTGGGTATACCCATGAGTCTTGAGATATGATTCTGAACCATTGTCAGAGTGTTGAAAAAGTAGAGTTTGGATTTTTCAAGGTTGAGAGCCATGCCTGAAGCTTCTACAAAGTCAAAGAGGATGGAGGTGAGATTGATATCTTCTCATGCGGTGGGGGTATTCAAGAGTAGGGTGTCATCGACGAATTGTCTATGTGAGGGTGCTGGCTAAATATTATGTAAGGGTAGGCCTTTAAGGGTGCCTTCCAGTACCGTTGTCTTGATGTAACATCCTAGGCCTTCCACCACGAGGATGAAGAGGAAGGGCGAGAGAGGGTCCCCTTGTCTTATGCCTCTGGAGGGAGTGAAGGGCTGGGAGGGTACCCCATTTACCAGGATGGAGAAGAAGGCTGACGTGGTTAATTTCATAATCTGGTTTACCCAATGTTGGTCAAATCCAAAGGCTTCTAGTATAAAGTGAAGGTACTTCCAGCTGACTCTATCAAAAGCTTTTGAAAGATCGAGTTTAATAAGAATACATGGGTTTTTAGTCGTCTTGAGAGAGTGGATTACCTCGTGAGCCAGGATGACGTTGTCCATGATTTTTCGTCCTTCTACATAGCCTGATTGTTCCTTGGAGATGATGAAGGGAAGGATTGGCTTAAGGCAAGTAGCAATCACCTTTGTAATGATTTTTTATATGAAATTGTAGAGTGCGATTGGTCTGTATTTCTTGGGATGGGTCACCCTTTCCTACTTTGGAATTAGTGTGAGGAAAGTTGCATTGAGGGTTGATGAAACTTGTTCGGAGGTTCGTGATTCCTACACAACCTGCCTCACCTCTTCCTTGATTAGATCCCAACAATGGTGGAAGAAGTCAGTAGTGAAACCATCTGGTCCGAGTGCCTTACCTAGTAGCATTGCTTTAACTTCTTGATCTACTTCTTCTTGAGTAGAGGGTCTCATTAGTGCTTCATTCTGCTCTGGAGTTACTAGGGAGGGTATATGCCCAGTTACCCTTTGGATTGTTGTCATTTTATCTCCATCAGTTTTCGTTAGAAGATCTTTGTAGTAGGTGTTTAACTCTTCAGTTATTTGGGTGTGCTCCATGATGGGGTTTCCTTGGGCATCTTCCAGATGTGTTATTCTATTGATGTGGCGACGGTGCACCATGGCTCTGTGGAATAATTTGGTGTTCTTTTTTCCCTCTCTGAGCCATTGGACTCTGGATTTATGTCGCCATAGAATTTCTTCTTGTTTTTTCCTTTCCTCTAAACTGGCTTGGAGCTCTACTTCCTCCTTCATTAGATCTATTGTTCTAGTCCCTGAAATGAAGATTTCCTACAATTATTCCAACCTATTTTCAATAGCCTGCATGCTTTGAAATATGTTTCCAAAATTTTGCTTGTTCCAGAGCTTCAGCGAGGTTTTGAAATTTTTAAGGCACTGCTGGAATTTGTACATATAGGTACCATGGTCTATTTCTTCTTGGCCCCACCAAGACTTTGAGAGATGATCAAAGTTAGGGTGTGATAGCCTGAATTTCTCAAATCGGAAGGGTTTGAGCTGGGGCATAGTCCTTGTTTCTAGGAAGAAGGCGATCGACCAATGATCTGAACCAGCCCTTGGTAGATGAGGCTTTCCATGCTCGGATCCCTTTCTAGTAATTCCTCTACTACAAGGAAGCAATCCAAATGGAAGGCCACCTGCTAGTGCCCCGTTCTGTGGTTGGACCAAGGTAAAGATTTCATTGTGGTTTTCTATGTCTACTAAATTTAGAGAATCTATGAGGGTTTTAAACTTACCACTGTCATGCTCAAGTCGCTTAGTCCCACATTTCTTCTCCTCTAGCATTAGGATCATGTTGAAATCACCGCCTAGGATCCAGTTGTGCGCGCTCAGCGGGGCTTTGATATGAGCTATTCGCTTCATGAGATTTTCCTTGTCCTGCTGACTCTGAGGTCTGTAAACATTTGTGATGTAACCTTCTTGAGCTGATCCTGTGATCATGAAATGGGTGGTGAGCGTGCCAATGGTAGTTAAAGGTTCGCCGAGGGTGACCGTGTTGGGGTTCCATAGGATGGCTAATCCTCTTGACGCTCCAGTGGAGTTGGTGTGTATGGATTCACATCCTCGCCAGCTTCTCTGGAATATGGTTTCTACTTGCCATCTAGCACATTTTGTCTCATGTAGTAGCAAGATGTCTAGATTTTCTTCTCGGATTGAGTCTCGGAGGATCCTTTGTTTGGATCTTAAATTGAGTCCCCTAATGTTTCAGGTGATGATCTTCATCATAATGGTTGTTAGGTTGGGTGGAGGTATCCCTCTGAGAGACTTTGGATCTGCCCAAAATTGAGCATAAGGTTTCCTGCTTCCTTGATAAGTTGTTGGGTTGACTTCCTTCCTCTTCTTTTGTTTTCACGGGGTATCTTATTTGTGTCTGAGCTTGGATCTATGGAGACACCTAGACTGGTTGTGGATCCTGTTGTAGAATCCAAAAAAAATTTATGGACTTTGTGGAGCTGCTCTTCGGGAAGGGCTTTGAAATCCTTGTGATTGAGAGCTCCTTCCAATTTTTCCAGATCTATGCCTACTAGGTCATGGTTGTCCAACTGCATGTGGATGTCTATGTCCATGGGGCGGAGCTCTTCTGGGTTGGCCTCATTGGTTTGTACTGATGAGGGTATGGCTTGGTTCTTCCCTTTCACCTGTTGTTTTTCTTTGTGCGGATCTTGGATTTCTTCATCTTTCGGTAGCTGGTTTAGGATCTCATAAGAGTTTTTGGTTTGAATACCAGGCCTGGGATCAGCATGATGTTTCTTTGGAGAGTTTTTCCTTCTTCTTGTGACCGTGGTGAATACATCCTTCTCCTTGGCCTCGTTGGCTTTGGCTTCCTGGATATTCAATGGACAGCCCCTAAAGAGGTGGCCATGTTCATGACACTTCCTGCAACGGAATGGAATGTGTTCATAATCCAGCGTTTGTTGCCAGTCCTTGTATTGATATTCTAGAGTGACAAATTCGGGAAGATATTTGGAGATGTCCATGTAAACACAGATTCGGGCATATGAGGTGTATTTCCTTTGCCTTGTGGCCTCTGATGCTTTGAAATAGTGCCCCATTATGTTTCCCATTCCCATGAGGATTTCCTCCAACCAAAACTCTTGGGGAAAATAGTAAAGTCGAATCCAGACTAGAGCCATTGTGAAATATTCCTTGTCTGGGCTAAATCTTTCCATTCAGAAGCATAGGAAAAACCCAACCGAGTTGTAGAAGTATGGTCCATTTTCAAATATTTTTTCCTTATCTTCCAGGCTATACAGGATGATTGTGAAAAAGCCTTTGGATCTTAGCTAGACCTCATAATCTCCCTTAGGGTTCCACCAGTGTTTGATCCAGCGAGTTAGGTCACATTCTGAAGTCCATAATCCTAGGAAATTTCCTATGAGGGCATGATCTCGCATGAAATGCGTGTGTTCGCCTACCCTTGTTGAGATGATGAGATATTTTGGGGGTTTCTCCATTTGCGGGATGCATTTTCCCGACTCCCATCCACAAGGTGCTTTTGTATGGGGAATTTCTACTTCCACATCCATCTCTTTCCGAAGCCCTTGTTCTCTAGCTAGGAGTTGGTCTCGTAGCTGTGGTGGCGGCTCAAAAGAGGGACGCTTCGCTCTTGTGCCCACTCTAACATTGGCAGTTACATTACTGTGTGAGTGGGGTTGCCCCCCTTCTGTTGGACTCATTCTGACTGATCAGACATTGGGTATGCTTGTTACGGAGCGTATCAGTCAGATGGTACCACGACAGAGATTCCAAGTCATGCGCAGATGAGCAGGGGATGCATTGTAGAGCGCTAGAGGAGAAAGAGATTCTTAAATCACTCTCTAAAACTCCATTGTGCAGCACCTTGCTAGCAATAGTTGAGAAGGACATAACCATAAGGTTGTAGTTAAACATTCCATAAAAAAACATTGTGGAAACAAAAGTCTCATATTCATAATTCCTTTATGAAAAGAAACTAATTTTATGCTCATGGCCATTGATGATCTCACGCCCATTCACAAGAAGAGATAGAGAGATAGAGCTCGATCTTGTGGTTAGAGAGAGCTCACAGACTAGGGCACAAGGAGAGAGCTCACAAGATGCAAGGTTAGAGAGAGCTCAAGGACTAGGGCATAGGGAGAGAGCTCACAATATGCAAGGTTAGAGAGAGCTTGCGGAGGGCACTGGGAGAGAGAGCTCGCAGAAGGCATCGGGAGAGAGAGCTCACGGAGGGAATTGGTCCGGAGAGAGAGCTCGTGGAGGGCATTGGCTGGGAGAGAGAGCTCGAGGGCATGGTTAGGAAGGAGACACAACTCTAGGAGGGCATCGGGAGAGCGATCTTGAGTGAAACATAGGGAGAAGAGAATGGTAAGTTGTTGAATTTACTTCTTTGTATTCTCATAAAATTCCTTAGGGTGATCAGTGATGTCTTAAGCTTGCAATTCATTGTGAATGTGGAGGATAATAGTGGTGTCCATGTTGACCATTCTCAACTTCCGTAGAGCTATGGCTAGGCTAAACCATCTTTAATCAATGGCTAAACAAGCTATTATCATGGGGACGTGAAGCCACGACCTACTTGTGTGTTGGCTCCCTAGGGTTTCAATGATTAAGCACAATAATAACAATGTAACTATACATGTAATATATTTAATCAACAACCATTCAATCAAGAAGTTTTGATGAGAAAACACTTACAAATTCATGAAAAAGCTTATCAAACCCTAGTTGTAAACCTTCCAATGACAAAAACACCATATGCATGCCAAAAATGATCCTCCTCAAGTGTAGCGCCTCACTCCAAGAGCAACTATCCAAGACAAAAGATAAAAGAGTCTCTCTCACAAGAGAGCAAGTTGTGTTATGTACAAATGAGGCTAAAACATCCTCAATTTATATCATCCTTGTGACCTTTCATTACAAAATAGGTCATTAAGAATAGTCGACAAGGCTGACTTTACAATATTTCATTATTTGTCACTTAAAATGCTAAAAATGTCAAAATAGAGCTAAAATGGGAGACGTCAGCCCCCTAAAAGGGAGACGTTGGCCCTTTTTAGGCATGATTAGCATCCAAGGAGCAAAACGTTGGCCCCTCTGGGGCTCCTGCAACCTGTCACGCGTGCCAAACAAGCCTAGCATGCTGCCACATGCTCCAGAAATCGTCCAGCCTGCCCTGGGTGGCGTCCTGTCCATCAAAGCCATCCTCCATCTGCAGGGGTTTATCACCATAGGTCAGATCTCTGCTAAAACGTCCTGATGAGGGTATCCTTCTTCTTCTCCATGCAAGGGCTCGTCATAACTTTGTCCTACCTCTGCCATCCCAGTAACCATCTGATGGGATCTTCAGCCCCATGGAGGTCCGAGCTAATCATCTCCCCATGTGCATTGATCCTCTGGTACCTGTCCATCGGGCATGGTCCTGCACATCAAAGACTACGCCCTCCATGGGCTCATCATTCCTAGATATCATAGCAATGTAAATCATATTTCATCATTAAAGTTATCAAACATATGCATGAAATCCCTATCATATCATATAAGAGCTCAAAGACATTACACAGATCTACTATACAAAGCTAAGGAAACCAACAGAACAACCTATTCGGTTAATACCCACAAGAGGTGGAAAGTTTCCTCAAAGGATTATTCAAGCCATGTTAAATGCGGTGATATGGCTTTAGGGATGTCCAGTCATAGTAAGACCAAGGGTTGGTGTTGTCTGTGGGTGCCTTTGTAGGAGGCGAGTTGTACCCGTCATGGATGCATTTTTTCCAAGCCTTTTCATTGCCTTATCTTTCTTTTATAGATTTTTACTAAAAGGTCTAACCAGAGGACACTGCCTTGGCTTGGTGGCCAGAGCTGACAGCGTTACCCAATAGTATATTCGCAGAAATGAGAAAGTTGGATCGTGATGAGACCCCCTTTCCTTTGGCCATGCAACCAAAGTTCACTGCCCTGGTTTGGTGACCAGATGGTGGCAATGTCATACTGCTAAATACCTATGAACATAATGGGCTGGCTCGTGATGAGACCTCCCATCCTCTTGGTTAGGTCTTGCATTTATTTATTTTATCATTTTTCTTAGGGTTCCTCAGTTTCTTATCGAGAGGCTTTTTATTGCCTTCTCGGGGATCCCCTGGGCGAAGCATATCTAAGTTTTATTTCCTATGGCTTTTATCTTTTACAAGCTTCTTTTACCCCCTGGGCCTTTAGCCCCTTCTTCCCACAAGACAAATTGTACCCTGGAAGGTCATCCTAATGGCCAGACTAGGGGAATGGGATGGATGAGTGGGGTATAAGATGAAAAAGTGATAAGATGGTGGGAGCAGACTATGGCTCTGCAAACCCCCCTTGGTGGCTAACCAGAACCCATGAATACCAGCTTTCTAAGTTACCCCATCAGTCACCCCAACAATGGTCAAGTGGATTAGTGTAAGATCCAAGTAGTCATACGAAATGAAAGGAACCTAATGCATATCTAAGAAGGTTATAACAATCAAATATGACACATACCATGATACCTCGGACCAATTACCTCATGGAGAAAGATTCCTCTCTGATGGGCCGGTGGTGATGGAAGCTACTATTGCTGACAGGACAAGTCTGGCTGAGAAGAAGAAAGATGGGCCCTCCAGGTCCATGCTCAAGTCACTCCTGCTCTCGGTACTCCATGTCTAGGACCATGTGGGCTTCGAGACATGATCTCCTAGTTATCCCTAGATATCGGGGATAACATCTGGCTCCAACTCGGGGACATGTGCTAACTGTAGAGAGCATGTGAACCTCAGCAATCTCTGGCGTAGACCTGTGACCTTCTCACACTTGACAAGAAAGCATCAGCGACAAAAGGTGGGGTGGTATTGCCACCCCATAAAATAGAAATAGCATGTGCATAGTAAATGTGCATATAAGGCGATCATAAATGCAAATACAGAGCAAAATACTTACCTGTACTTACCTGCTGGTTGCATGTTGGTGTAGTCAAACAACCAATGAAGCCAATCCAGCAATGCTCCCTGATACCTGCCTTTGTGCTTCATCATAAACCAAAAAAGTGATAAATCAAGCACAAAAATGTCATGAGTTAGAATATATATCTCATCATCAGGAATCTCAAAGTCTAACTCATGGAGGCGGGTGGGAGGGAAAAAATACTGCCAAGTCCATCTCCGAGAAAAGCACTCAATCCTATCCAAGAAAGGGGTGTGAAAAATACAAGGTTCAGAAAACCGACTCGAATGGCCTGTAGAATGGTTACCTAGGACATCTTCACACTCTAGAGTCAAGGAAAGAATCAATAAAGAAATAGTAGATGACTAACAAACTATCAAAGGAGGGTTGAAAAACTGATTGGAAATAACATTACCCAACCAACCTTTGAAATCTAGGGCTTGCCCAGGAGGAAACTCAACATAAAAAAGGTATTTCCCAACTACACCCTGAATGGAAAAGCAAGGCAAAGTAATAACCGGTGGTTGGGATGAAAAGTCATGAGCAACCTTCTTCAGGCAAACGATGTCCTTACTTGCATCAAAATCTAATCATAACGGTGGTTGGCAATCATCTTCATAAATAGGGTCGAAATGCTTAGTAGGGTACTCATCAAACATCTCAAGGTAAGACTGAAAATCATCCGTAAGATAAGGTACTAGATCAGCCTTGGTGTTTTGAAAGCTACAAGTAAAAACTTCATCTCCTTGTTGCCACTGTTTGGGAGAAAAATGTTGTGACAATTGCAAGGGCAACAACTGGAGATGACTCTCAGTGTCATAGATGGGATCTAGGTCATAACCAACCACATCCCACCTACGTCTCCCAACATGTATGAACTCATCAATATTATCAACAATGTCACTATCTGTGTCATAGCATGCAGG
>ML781520.1:943874-958318 GCA_009831015.1 Picea engelmannii | reverse complement strand
TGTCTCTGTTCACTCTCACTCTCACTCAATATCTCTCTCTGACCCTCTCTCTCCACCCTCTAACACTCTCTCTCCCTCTCTCTACCTATCTCTTTATCTCTCTATATACCTTCCCTCTCTCTCTTTCCCCCAATTTCTCCCCTATTTATTTACCTCTCTCTCTCTCTCATTACCTCTCTCTCCCCCCTTCTCTCTTTACCTCTCTCTCCCTCCCTCCCTCTATACCATTCTTTTTCTCCCCCCCCTTCTCTCTTTACCACTCTCTCCCTCCCTCCATCTATACTCTCTCTCTCTCTCACACACACACTTTCTCTCTCTCTACCCCTCTCCCTCCCTCTTTCCCTCTCCCTCTCTACCCAAGTCTTTTCCCCCTTTCTCTCTCTCCCTCTCTATTCCCCCCTCTTTCTCTCCCTCTCACTCTCTACCTCTCTCATGATTTCTTTACCCCTATCTAAAGGGAGGGGGAAGATAGAGATATAGGGAGGGGGTGAGAGAGAGAGAGGGGGGAAGAGAGAGAGATGGATTGAGTGAAAGGTGGAGAGTGAGAGGGAGAGAGAGTCATGGGGCTATAGAGAGAGAGGTAGGAAGAGAGAGAGAGGGAGGAAGAGAGAGAGAGGAAAAGAGTGGGTGGGGATAGTGGGGGATAGAAAGAGGGAGAGGGGAAGAGTGGGGGATAGAGAGAGAGGAAGAGGGAGAGAAGGGGAGAGAGTGAGAGAGCATGCAAGAGAGAGATATAGGGGGATAGTGGGGGGAGAGAGAGAAAGAGAGGGAGAGGGAGAAAATGAGCATTAGAGAGAGAGAGGTGGGAGACAAAGGGGTGGAGTGGGGGAGAGAGGGAGAGAAAGGGAGAGAGTGAGTGGGATATGGAGAGGGAGAGAGAGAGAATGATGGGATACATAGATAGGGGGAGATAGTGAGGGAGGGTGACAAAGAGTGGGATAGAGAGAGAGGGAGGGAGGAAGGTATAGAGAGATATGGATCAAGAGAGAGGTGGAGAGTGAGGAGGAGTGGAGGCACAAATGCAATGAAATCATAATACAAATTTTGGGAGTGTCATATTTTATTATGAATACTATTATATTTGATTATGAAAAATATGAGGGAGTGGGGATAGTGGGGGAGAGAGAGAGGGGATGGGGGGAGGGGAAGGGTTCTAGAAGGGGCCCTATCTACCCTTGGGCCCCTACCTCTACTTGACCACTATCCCCCTCTATGCCTAGGAACCTACCTCCACTTGAACCCTATATCATCTAACCCTAGGCCCCCACCTATACATAACCCTTAACCCCCTTCACACCCAAGATCTAAGTTCCCTATGGCCATACCACTCCTTGGGGGGCCCTCAACCTATACACCTTAATCCTAGTGCTCTAACCACTACCATATACCTCAAAGAACTTTCAATTCTAATCCCCTAGGTCCTAGTTGTCCCCAAACCCCTCCACATATTTATTCCCAAAGTTATATGGGCCATATAACAATTTTTTTTTTCTATTGCATTAAGAGCATGCACATTCTCTTATGAGAAAAAAATTGAGGTCAAGCCTTCTGCCGTCCTCGTATTAGTATCCAACAAGAGTGTGCACACGTTCTTGGAACATGTGTGCACTCTTGCTGGATAAAAATATGAGGAAGGAACAATGCTCATTCTCTTTCTTTCCCAAAAGTGTGACACCATACCAACATATGCATGCAAAAACAACAACAACAAACAAGTTTTTTGTTTTTTAGTGTCATTGGAAAGAAAAATTTTGTCTTGTTGTGTAATTGATAGGAAAAATTGTGTAATTGGAAAACAATTTTTTTTCTTGTTGTGTATTTGGAAAGAAAATTATGTCTTGTTGTATAATTGGAAGACAAGTTTTGGAAGGAAACTTTGGTCTTTTGTTGTACTTGTGAGGCATTTCTTATCTTGTTGTATAATTGGAAGGCATTTCTTGTCTTGTTGCATAATTGGAAGGAAAATTTTGGTCTTTTGGTGTAATTGGAAGGCATTTCTTGTCTTGTTGTATAATTGGAAGGAGATTTTTGTATTATGGTGTACTTGGAAGAAATTTGTTTTCTTGTTGTATAATTGGAACATAAATATTGGAAGGCACTTTTGGTGTACTTGGAAAACATTTCTTGTCTTGTTGTATAATTGGAATGGATTTCTTCTCTTGTTGTGAAATTGGAAGGAACTTTTGGTTGTTGGAAATGTTGTTTTCATTGATGTCAAATACAGGGGGAGACTACCTATGTCCAAGATAAAGATTGCAACATTGAGATTGTTGGAAACATTGTTTTTGGATTTTTGATGCTCAGTTTGGATACCCTATCTTTGAAGGAATTTTTACCTGATATACTTAGCTAAAATGGGAGAATAGGTTTTTGGTTAGAAATATTATTTCAAGACCTTTCCAATAGTATATGGAATTCCCTATAAATCCCAAGGAATGAGGATATATGATTTTTTTTGTCCGACAACCCAACCATAAAATTTAGGTCAACTCAACCAGTCTTTATAGGTTTGCCTTGAAATTGAGGATTGAAATACTATAACTATAGGATACATGTGTGAATTTGAAGAGCATATAAGCAAGAGATCAAGTTTGAGGTGTGCAAAAGAGATATGAGGGGTGTTAAAGGAGTTGGGGTGCCGTTTTTGGATCTAAATGTGTGCAAGAGAAGTATGAGGAGTTTTCTTGGGGTTTTCTTGTTCTTAAGGTGCACTATAAAGGATTGAAGGTCTGTGATGCTGAAGTGTGCATTTTTTTTAGTTTGTGATGTTGTTGTCTGGGATCATATTCTAAGAATGATGCTATGAGGTTTTCTAGGACATGAAGGCTAAATGTGACTAGGGTTTTCTGAAGTATGAAGAATGCAAGTGAAGTCATAAGTACTATGTGTATGAATATCTTGGATTGGTGTCTATACAAGTCTTATTAAGTTGGTTCTTAGCTAAGGAGATTGGTGTCTCTAGTAGGTTGGTGCCTACACAATATCTTGTTGATTTGGTGCTCAAGTGAGGGGATTGGTGTCTCCAGTAGATTGATGCTTGCAAATATTGCAACAATAGGTTGGTTCCTACATGTATTGATAATTTGGTGCTCAAGTGAGGGGATTGGTGTCTCCAACATATTGGTGCTTGTAAATATTTTAATAGTAGGTTGGTCTGTACATGAATTTATAAATATAAGTTTTATGATTTTCTCCCAATTGGGTTTCCACGTTAAACTTTGTGCATTCTGATTTGATTTTATAAGTGATTATTGTTTCTCAACTAATGAATGGTTAAATAATGTAAAAATGATCTTATATTGATTCAAACTGCCCTCTCAGTATAAGCATGAGTTCAAAAATTGGTTTCAGAGCAAGTTCCTTCAGAAATAGTCTACCCACTAGAAGGTACGTCTCAGGAGAACACATGGTTAGCAAGAAGGTTTCTTCACAAAAAGGGATCCATTGTTTGTTGGAACAAATTATGCATTATGGAGTAGTATAAGGATGCAAACTTATATTATAATGGATCTTAGATTTGATATTTGGAAAATAGTTGTGAATGGTTATACAACCCCAACAACTCCACCAATAGATGCGACTGGGAAGAAGCCTAGTGAACATAATGCAAAATCCATGAATCCCATCTTGTGTGGTCTATCAGAATCTGAGTTTTTCAAGGTGGTGCATTGTGAATCGGAAAAATAAATTTGGGACAAACTCAAAACATCTATGAAGTATATGACAAGGTGAAGAAGGAAAATCTCCAAACTTATAGAATATAGTTCGATAGTTTGAAAATGAAAGATGAAGAAAATGTTGCAACTTATTTCCTTTAAGTGGATGAAATTGTCAACACCATCAGAGGACTTGGTGAGAAGGTTGAAGAGCCAATGATTATGAAAACGGTGTTGATATATCTCCCCTTGATATTCTATGCCAAGTTCTTTTCCATTGAATAAATGAAGGATCTAGAGAAACTAACGATGGATGAGTTGCATGAGATTCTCACTACATATGAGATGAGGACAAAAAAAGAAAATCCAACATGGAAGGAAGCAACTATAAAAGCATCAATGAAGACAAAGGACACAAATTATGTAATTTTTCCAACCATGAATCATATATAGAAGAAGTGCAATTTGTGAGAAAGATAAAAAGAGGATCTAGAAAAAAAAATAGAAAATTGTACAACCTTTGTACAATTTCGTACATTAATAGAAAATTGTTTATTACTGTATCTTTGTGTTTATGGTTGCATATCTAATACATTTATGTTATATTATTGGATATCTAAGATATCTTTGTACATTTATTTATTATATCTCCACTCTCATTTTGTGCCAAAAATAATCTGGATCAGTGGTATCAGAGCAGGTTGTTCTTGATCTTTTTTTCAGCGCATGTCCCCGACGAGGTCCGAGTATAGAACGTTGGGTCTCGAGCTTGTCTCTCTTGAATACAATCACTCTCACATGCCCAATAAACCTTCCATGGCGGAAGAAAAGAAAAACTATGGAGCAGATGATTCTATCAATCTGTTACTTGAGCAAGCTCTCACACGACAGAGGGACGAAATGATGGAGAATTTTTCCCACATCCTTCAACGCCTTTCGATATCAAAAAACACATCTTCATCAAACAACCACTTTGGAAGCACCTCTCCTTTCAAGGTACATGTTAATTTTTATATTCTCGTATTTGAAGGTCGAAAAAATGGTTAAATCTTCTAGAAGGTTATTTCTCTGTTCACAATTTTTTCGACAAGGAAAATATCACCTTTGCACTCCTTAAATCTCTCCCTCATGTCAAACATTGGTGGGAAACTTACTGGGAGTAAAGTTCCACAGAAGAGTTTGGAATATATGAGGTCGATCCCACTTGGGATTTTTTTGTGGATGCGGTAAATGAACAATATTATCTTGTTGGCAACTATGAGGACCAATATATGAGATGGACCACACTATGACAAGAGAGGGGCCAAGTAGTTCTAGAGTTCACCAATACCTTCCATACCTTATACACCAAGCTCGGTATCAAAGACTCTGAATGACATTTGGTTATGAAATAACGTGGGTCTCTACACAGATACATCCAAACTGAATTGGATTTTCTTGACATCTCATCACTCGGTACTGCTTATCGATATGTTGTTAAAATCGAGCATAAATTTAAGCACCAGAACAAACAGGAGTTTGTGTCTACAAATCTGCAACAACCAAAGTATGATAAAGATGACCCTAACAAACAATCTCCTAAAAAATAGTCCAAGCCACAGGAAAAAAAGGGTCACGGGAGATGAAGAAGGACACTAGAAAATGGTGCAATTTTCACAAAAGCCCCTGGCACAACACTGATGAATGTCACTCAAAACAGTCATTGGTGGCTGAAATCAAAGACAAGGAGCTGAACCCTGATTCAGAATCTAATTAAGAAAATACAGACATAAGATAGATCATCGACACATAACCCATTGCTATTATTGCAACCATAGCAATTCAACCAAAAGCAACAACATATCATGAAGAGGGGGAGTGCCTTTTTCATTCACAGATGTGGGTGAAGGGGACCCTCTTGCATTTTATTGTTGATAGCGGAAGCCAGAAGAACCTCATATTAGTCGAGGTCATCAAACAGCTGGGATTGTCTACAACACCACACCCACAACCATACAACATCGGGTGGCTTCGCTAGGGACGAGATATTCGTGTCAGCCAGCAGTGTCGATTGTCATATGACATCCATCCCTTCAAGGATGAGGTATTATGTGATGTTGTCTTGCTGAATGTCTGTGATGTTCTCTTGGGCCAACCATATATGTGGAAGCATCATGTTATCTATGAGTCTCAACCTCGTAGTGTCATTGTTACTCTGGGGGGTCATCTCTATAGGATACCAGAGGTGGTTCTAACTACTGTCCCACCTAAACAATGCTGCAAGGTAGTATCCCATACTACAAAATTTAGCTTCTTCATAATCAGTTCAAAAGGTGAACATAAGGATACTGCAACCACTACAGCCTTGGCCCAAGCACCTTTTATCCAACAGAAGCAAGTCAACAAGACTGCAACAAAGCGTAAATATTCCTTCTGCAAAAATACATCTCATCTAGCTAAACTAGTTAAAAAGGTCCAACCCTTCCAGCCACAGGTTCGTGAAAACCTTCAAAAAACTAAGCAGAGCAATTTCTCCAACAAGGCAACTAGCTCATCAAGATGCAGATTCAACAAACACTTTCTGGGGTTAGGGTTTTGGATTTTCTTTATGATAAAAAGGCCTTTGGAGCCTCATTGTAAAATTATCTTCTCACGGATGCGAGTAGCCATCACATCTCTTCTTAGAGATAAGTTGCCACCATTCTAGCGAGTCTTTCACTCTGTATTTTTACAGTCTTTGTACATTTTCGCTCATTAATAGAAAATTGTGTATTATTGTATCTTTGTATTTATGGTTTCATCTCTGATTCATTTCTGTTATATTATTAGATATCCAAGATATCTCTATGCATTGCTTTATTATATCTCTTCTCTCATTTCGTGCCGAAAATAATTCGGATCATTATTCCTCAATAAATTGTTATTAATGAATTTGTATCATTGAGATCTGTATCTTTTAATGGGTCGTTTTCATATTTAATGAAACTTTTTTAATAATTTTATTTTGAAAACTTTAACTGGCTTCCTTTTTAAAGAGAAGTTTGTATTTTAATTTTCTGGGAAAGATATTTGACATTTCAGCCATTAAAACCATTTCCGATATGATGATCATCATCTCAAATTTCCAACGATTCCTCCTGAGTGAGATTTATATTTCTGTATCTCAAGATATAAGCTTGTGAAGTAAGGTATCAAGTAGATTTATCATCAAACAACAAAAATATAGCTAGTTGTTCTTTTAATTTATGAGATAATCATGACCAATTTCATCTCTTGAAACATATTCCATCATGTTCCTCGTCAAATAATATTTCCACCGAGGTATATTTTCCCCAAATACGACTCTCGGATCTCAAGTTATGGCTCTTAGAAAATCATTGGTCAATGATTGTTAATCAAATCTCATGGGGAAATCCTAGCCCTTGATCTAATTTCGTCCATTCCATTAAAAAATCAACCTTTTCCTAAAAATATATATCACACATTCATTGTATTGTTTGGGATTTTATGGTATATATTAATTTTTTTATCATACTTTACATGTGAAGCATAAAGAGACTATGGAAACTAAGAGATTCCACCCCTTAGAAAATCAATGAATTAATTAAATATTTTAGCTGCTTAATGATCATACACCAAGCAACCAGTCAACGATGAGTCAACATACAGTCATTAGTGATTTAACATCCATGTGTCTCCATGTGTCACGATCTCGTTCATCACCACATGTCATCATTCCATTAGTTAATAAAACTACTACATGTAGTGATTTCATTGACTGCCACATGTGATCAAATGGTTCGATAACACATGTGGCGATGTGATTGGTTAATGATAAAATGGGAGAAACTTAGGATAAGTGGTTAAGTATGAGAATAGGAGGACGAGAGAGGAGGAGGTCGCGGGGGAGGAGAGAGAGGTGGGTTGTCGGAGGTGTGAGGGAGGTCGATCAGAGGTGCATGCAAACCCGATGGAGGTGAGTGAACCCAATATATGAGAGAAAATAACAGAGAGATAAGGAGTGGGGAGGATTATAAAATAAAACTAAGTGTTGGAAATAAAAGATGAGAGGGAGGAGTTATGAGAAGAGTGAGGGAAACAATTCAAAATAAGACTAAATGTTAAGAGGATGAAGGAAATAAGATAGGAGAGGAATTCATCAAAAACTTTCTAAGTATGGGGGAATATAGGAGAGGAAGAAGTAAAGTGTAAGGAAATTCGAAAAAGAAAATAAGTATGGAGAAGAGAGGAGTGGAGGGGAAATAGAGAAAAATTCTAATTATAGAAGAGTATAAGAGTAAAGGGGAGTGAAGAGAGGAGTTGAAAAAAAAGTTTAAGTATGGAATAAAGAGAAGTTTGAGTTCCAAGATAATATGNGATTCCTCCTGAGTGAGATTTATATTTCTGTATCTCAAGATATAAGCTTGTGAAGTAAGGTATCAAGTAGATTTATCATCAAACAACAAAAATATAGCTAGTTGTTCTTTTAATTTATGAGATAATCATGACCAATTTCATCTCTTGAAACATATTCCATCATGTTCCTCGTCAAATAATATTTCCACCGAGGTATATTTTCCCCAAATACGACTCTCGGATCTCAAGTTATGGCTCTTAGAAAATCATTGGTCAATGATTGTTAATCAAATCTCATGGGGAAATCCTAGCCCTTGATCTAATTTCGTCCATTCCATTAAAAAATCAACCTTTTCCTAAAAATATATATCACACATTCATTGTATTGTTTGGGATTTTATGGTATATATTAATTTTTTTATCATACTTTACATGTGAAGCATAAAGAGACTATGGAAACTAAGAGATTCCACCCCTTAGAAAATCAATGAATTAATTAAATATTTTAGCTGCTTAATGATCATACACCAAGCAACCAGTCAACGATGAGTCAACATACAGTCATTAGTGATTTAACATCCATGTGTCTCCATGTGTCACGATCTCGTTCATCACCACATGTCATCATTCCATTAGTTAATAAAACTACTACATGTAGTGATTTCATTGACTGCCACATGTGATCAAATGGTTCGATAACACATGTGGCGATGTGATTGGTTAATGATAAAATGGGAGAAACTTAGGATAAGTGGTTAAGTATGAGAATAGGAGGACGAGAGAGGAGGAGGTCGCGGGGGAGGAGAGAGAGGTGGGTTGTCGGAGGTGTGAGGGAGGTCGATCAGAGGTGCATGCAAACCCGATGGAGGTGAGTGAACCCAATATATGAGAGAAAATAACAGAGAGATAAGGAGTGGGGAGGATTATAAAATAAAACTAAGTGTTGGAAATAAAAGATGAGAGGGAGGAGTTATGAGAAGAGTGAGGGAAACAATTCAAAATAAGACTAAATGTTAAGAGGATGAAGGAAATAAGATAGGAGAGGAATTCATCAAAAACTTTCTAAGTATGGGGGAATATAGGAGAGGAAGAAGTAAAGTGTAAGGAAATTCGAAAAAGAAAATAAGTATGGAGAAGAGAGGAGTGGAGGGGAAATAGAGAAAAATTCTAATTATAGAAGAGTATAAGAGTAAAGGGGAGTGAAGAGAGGAGTTGAAAAAAAAGTTTAAGTATGGAATAAAGAGAAGTTTGAGTTCCAAGATAATATGCGGTTCCAAGAAATTGGATATGGTTCCAAGAAATGGTGTGGTTCCATGTGAATGATCATGGTTCCAAGAATTTTTAGTTCCAAGAAAAAATAGTTTTTCCGCATATTGAGGAAGCACTATTTTGCCGTTTAGACAAAAACCTGGATATCTTGAGCATGCAAACTCATATTTTAAATCTGCAAAATGCATGATGAAGTTGAGACTGTTGGATATGCAATGAACTTATAATCGTTTGAAATTTTCTTCTTCTGATATCAATTTTTTTTATTATTCTAGGAGCGGGAAAACAAAGGTGACCAAATTTTTTGATCAACACTTTTTTATTTATAATTAATTTCCATTTAACTAATCGATTTGGCATTGATGGAGGTGTTGTAACATATGGTTTTCAGTTGTTTAGAAACCATGCCAAGACATATTTAAACCAAATTCATATCCAAGCCGACCCTTGGACTTGAGGGGGCTCCATCAAAGATAAATAAAACTAATTGCTCATTGTCACTAAGAAATAGCTCTCACATTAAGCACATGTGCTAGATTTAAAGATAAAGAATTGGGTAAAACATGATAAACATGGCTTAAGAATTAAATGGTAGCTGATTGGAATAAAACACAGTAAATCCGTCATATCAAAGGTCTAATCCATTGGGCATGGAGTCTCACCTAATAGAGCATTAAAGCTTATAATAATGAAAGGTGGAAGAAATAAGAAGGATAATGAATCTCAAATCACAATAGAGGGAAAAAACAATCTCTATTAATCCTGAGATAAAGAAAATGAATTGGACATAAAGATTATGAATCCAATATATAAAATGAACATCTTAATATGAGAATTTTAAAAGAATGAATCCAAATGCAAAACATTCATAAATGTAATTCAGATTACAACGTTTGAATATGTATTGTCATAGTAAAAGATTTTAGCAAAAATCTTTTAACTATTTGAGTGATATACTCATTGACAATGGAAGTTATATCAAATTGTCCAAGATACATATCATAATTTCATAGAAAATAATAGAAATGGATTTGAAAGGAGCTTAACACATTAAAATATGAAGAAGAACAAAGCTCTGCTGAAAATGAGCCATGAATCCATGAATTATCCTTTGATTCCAGAGAAAATTACAATTGCCCCATGGGATCCATATCCATAACAGAGAACACAACCTAACCTATTGCCCCCTACTCCCATCTTCAGCTGTTGATTTTATCTTCCTCTAGTAATGAATGACTGCCTCCATTTCTGAAATGGTTACTCAATTGATACCTGGAAATATTCCATAAAATATTCAACAAATTCCTTGTATGTATTGTGGATCAAATATGGACATATGCGTCATCAAAAGATGAATCTCACATATATGAAAAGCTAGAAATGATTGTTAAAACTCTTCAAAATATGTGCATTCCTCCTCATTTAATGACTTATATTTATAACAGAAATACCCCATGATTTCAGATCGGTGATCTCAACTTCCTCTTCCCTACTACGATTTTGGGGGATCTTTTCGATTTCGAGATTATATTTCTGGCACCCATCACTTCATTTATGATTCGACATAATTACAGTTTTCACTAGATGGATCATTGCAATCACATTGAGACTTATTGCAACCTGGTGGCATCTCCTTCGTATTATCAGATGTATATTTATCTTCCATATTTTGGGATTATAATCTTGCAAACCTGTAACATCAACACCGTGATCTATGAGATCTCTATCTTCTTAATAATTGCAGCTTCGTGGCATTCCATTTGTTAGAGATTTTTCCAATATGGGCATTTCACGCAATCTAGATATTTCCCGTTTAATGGAATGACTAAATCTCCCCAACCGTTCATTATTTCTGAATTTTGATCTCTATTCATTCAATTGAGGCCATCCTGCGAAAAACCCATATCATGGATTTGTGAAATTCATCTTTGTTTGTCTGGAAACTGAGCCCGAAATTAACTGCTTGGATATCTGCCATGGGAACATCATGTACATTGCATGAGGTGGTTGTGTGATTTAGTAAACCATTGTGAGGGGGGTGCAATTCCTCACAAGCTGCCATGCATTATTTTCCCAAACTACAATTAAGTTTTGCATTCCTTTTTTTTATTTTGTTAACTATCGAGCATACTAGTGGTCACAATTTAATATTGGTTGTTGATTTTTTATTAGTCCTTGCTATGGGATTATAGCAATGAATTTGATTTTGATGTGATATTAATTTGTCTTTTACCATAAATTTGTGTATGCAATCTAATGTTTAACATAGGAAGACAAATATATATTTTTGGATATAATAAACATATGTGTGTTTCTCATTTCTAATTGGTTGATAGAATTAAAGTGTTATTGCTTCATTCACGTCTTTCAATATGTAGAATCAATTACATAATCAATGAATTTCACCAATCACCATATCTAAATATAAAAAGTTGTACTATGTATTTATTATTATGCATTATTATATTTATATTATATTTATTATCTAATATATTATTTATTGTTATATTTATATTATATTTATGAATATTATAGTTTCATTCAACTTAGGGTTTATTATATATTTTGAATAACAAACAACCCTCAATTATTATCTTTTGACAAAAAATATTCATTACTTATGTATTTAGTTATATTAAGTTTCATTGTTCAACATATATTTTCCAACTAACTCAACAGAGACTGCATTTTCATGCAACCCTTGTTTACTTAGACGATCAAATCTAGAACATTGACTTGAAACTTAATTTGAACAAATGTTTGAACACGTGACAAGTGCTTGATACTTTGTTCTCACTTRCTTGATAGATAATACAAGGAGATATGTAAGCATTATAATTTCCACCACTAAATTTATCTATCGACAAAACATTCAATAATGAATTCTAAATTTATCTCTCGTCAAAACATTCAATAATGAATTCTAAGAACATAGATATTTCAAGACTCACTTTGTAAATGCATAAGGTATGGTTAAGTAAGAATCACATTTTACATATAATAAAATACATCGACTTGTCACTAAAATCAAACTTTCTTAGCAAGGTAAACTTTTGAAAAGATGGCTTGGATTAGGATAAGAGCTTAACATTTTAATGGGAAGACAATATACTAGGAGCCTTGATTATCATAAATAAAGGTTGAATAGGTTGAATGAGAGCTGAGGTACAAAATTATGAAGAGTCTCGAATAAAAATTATGAAGAGTTTTGAATAAAAGGATTGGTTTCGGAATAAAACATTTGGTATTTTGATTATATAGACAAATATAGTTATAAACTTTGTGTTAAAAGAAAATTTTATAAGGTGATTTCCAAGCACAAGACTTACTTTGAGTGAGGATTAAAAATTTGAGATGATAAGAAATAGGCTGTTTTTCTAAAAAAAAATATTGCAAGATTTGAAATTTTTTTTGGTGATGTCGATTTATGTTCCAACATGAAGTAAATGCAAATTACCCTATTTTTTTAATTTGTCCATTAAATTTTCATTAGAATTTGTATTAAAAATTATATTTATCAAAATTTCATGAGAATTTGCATTAGAAATTGTTTAGTCAATATTTCAATTAATAGCTTGATTATCATTAAGAAAAAATGGTCAAAGATAATTTTGGTTCCTAACGATGAACTGAGCTATTGGTTTAAAACCTTGACTAAATAATTTCTAATGCAGATTCTCACAAAATCTTAATAGATAATTTCATGAACTTCATAAACTTAAAAGATGTTATCTTCCAATTTGGTCTAAGGAACTATTCCATTTCTTGTGTCTCAATTATATGATTTGTGCTACCTCTTCATCCCCTTCTTTGAGGGATTTTTAGTGACCTACATAAGGGGGTGTGATTCTTCCACTAAATGTATAACCACATCTCATCCATAGAAGGGAGGGTTAGGGATATTTGACATTTCTACAAGCTTCAATATTTCTACATAATTTTTTGGAACAACCATTGGTGATTCATCTCAACCTATTTTCATTCTTTGGGTTTGGTGTTTTTCCTTTTTCTCCCTTTGAGATACCTTGAGGCCTTTGGGCAAGCATCCTTCATATGACTTATCTTGAGATAGAATCTACATCTAAAACCCATATTCTAATAATCAAAATCTCAGTCCCATTGTAATCATCACATTCTATCATGATTTAATGAGGTAGACCTTCACTTAGGTTAAGCTCTACACAATTTCTAACACACACAATGTGCACTTGTTAGGAAATACCCTACCATGTTCATTCATATTTGGGATTTTAAAATTACTTCAAAGTTGAAAAATTTATGGTTTGGTAATGAGGCCCAAGCTAGAGGGGTGTTTTAATATACTTATGGATATTGCATGGGATGGGTGTATTTAATTTACTTATGAATATGTATATAGGAATTTTAGAAAGCAAAGGGAGGATGAAGCTCGAACTCGAATCTAAGGGTGTTTTGAGTAAGTTAAAACGTAGTGGTTTTCAAATGTAGAAGGATGAAGCATGATGAGGATTAATAGGTGAAAAGTGACTAATATTTTGGGAGATCAACATAACAGGGTCTAAATAAAAAAGGGTATGAAAAATATTTAAAAAATGGATACCTAAAATATTTAGTGAAAATAAGGAGCGTTTCAATTGGGCAATTGGGAATGTATATTGAGATGAGGATAAAAAAATGAGTATGAGAAAATAAAAAATGAATTAAGCATATTCTTTAATATATCACTAATGAAAGTGATATACCATAGGTTTTAAAATTGAAAACGTGTATTGGGATGGGGATTAAAAAATAAATCTTAGAAAATAAAAAATGAATTAAGCACATTCTTTAATATACCATTTAATATACCACTAATGAAGATGATATACCATAGGTGTATTGAGTGACACTTGTGCTTTGACATAGGATAATTTCCTTATTTCGTTATAGTCTCGATTAATCTTAAAAAAATTATCGAGAAAATTTCTAATACTTTTTAAAATTTTATTAGACCTTTACAAATAGATGTGGAGATTTGACACTGTCCCTCGAATTCTCGTCATGGAGATACATATCATAGGCAAGGTGAAACATAGTTAAATATGATATGGTCTACTTGAAAGTGATCATTTGTCATATATGATAGTCATAATATATTAAATTTATGAATCATAATATTATTTTTAAGAGATTCTTAAATTTATAATCTCTAAAATGTCATTCAAT